>OW121740.1:6002441-6004941 GCA_933228675.1 Stomorhina lunata | reverse complement strand
GTGGGCTGTAGCTGATAGTGTTGAGTTGTATTGTTCAAGGTGGCGGTGGTAGCTGATGTCAATAGAGCAGCTGCAGCTGGCAAAAGGGCAGTTAACATTTTTTATTCATTTATTGACGTTTGAGTTGTTTGTACATTTTAAAAATATCACTGAAGTTTGTTGATTTTCAAAGTTGTACAAATAAGCTTAAAAATGGTTGTAATTGAATTTGTAGATTTCTATTATTTTCTCATACATTATTTTCATATTTTTTTAACGACCTTGAAATTGTTATCGGAAATCAACTTCATTTTGTTTATATAAAATTATGTATCTAAAAAGAAAGTATTAGAAAATTATTAGTTAGAGTTATATTTTTATATGTTGAATATTTCAAAAATTTTAAATTTTACTTATAATAAATAAACAACCAATAAACAGTTAACTTATCATAAGCCCCAAACAAAACTACAAAAATTGTCAAGGAATGGCTGCCACAAAAATTTTCAAATTTTATTAAAAAACTGTAATGAGTTTTAAATCTAGTGAAATACACATGGTGTACAACTTGAAGAATTAACAGCGAAAAGTTTCCCCTGAAATTTTAATATTAAAAAATGCTATTTAGTCTATTTTTTAGCCTATGCCTTATTCTATATCTTAGTCTAAGTCTATGTCTTAGTCTATGTCTTAGTCTATGTCTTAGTCTATGTCTTAGTCTATGTCTATGTCTTAGTCTATGTCTTAGTCTATGTCTTAGTCTATGTCTTAGTCTATGTCTTAGTATATGTCTTAGTCTATGTCATAGTCTATGTCTTAGTCTATGTCTTAGTCTATGTCTTAGTCTATGTCTTAGTCTATGTCTTAGTCTATGTCTTAGTCTATGTCTTAGTCTATGTCTTAGTCTATGTCTTAGTCTATGTCTTAGTCTATGTCTTAGTCTATGTCTTAGTCTATGTCTTAGTCTATGTCTTAGTCTATGTCTTAGTCTATGTCTTAGTCTATGTCTTAGTCTATGTCTTAGTCTATGTCTTAGTCTATGTCTTAGTCTATGTCTTAGTCTATGTCTTAGTCTATGTCTTAGTCTATGTCTTAGTCTATGTCTTAGTCTATGTCTTAGTCTATGTCTTAGTCTATGTCTTAGTCTATGTCTTAGTCTATGTCTTAGTCTATGTCTTAGTCTATGTCTTAGTCTATGTCTTAGTCTATGTCTTAGTCTATGTCTTAGTCTATGTCTTAGTCTATGTCTTAGTCTATGTCTTAGTCTATGTCTTAGTCTATGTCTTAGTCTATGTCTTAGTCTATGTCTTAGTCTATGTCTTAGTCTATGTCTTAGTCTATGTCTTAGTCTATGTCTTAGTCTATGTCTTAGTCTATGTCTATGTCTTAGTCTATGTCTTAGTCTATGTCTTAGTCTATGTCTTAGTCTATGTCTTAGTCTATGTCTTAGTCTTAGTCTATGTCTTAGTCTATGTCTTAGTCTATGTCTTACCCTATGTCTTAGTCTATGTCTTAGTCTATGTCTTAGTCTATGTCTTAGTCTATGTCTTAGTCTATGTCTTAGTCTATGTCTTAGTCTATGTCTTAGTCTATGTCTTAGTCTATGTCTTAGTCTATGTCTATGTCTTAGTCTATGTCTTAGTCTATGTCTTAGTCTATGTCTTAGTCTATGTCTTAGTCTTAGTCTATGTCTTAGTCTATGTCTTAGTCTATGTCTTAGTCTATGTCTTAGTCTATGTCTTAGTCTATGTCTTATCCTATGTCTTACCCTATGTCTTAGTCTATGTCTTAGTCTATGTCTTAGTCTATGTTTTAGTCTATGTCTTAGTCTATGTCTTAGTCTATGTCTTAGTCTATGTTTTAGTCTATGTCTTAGGCTATATCTTAGTATATTTCTTAGTCTATATCTTCGTCTATGTCTTAGTTTATATTTTAGTCTATGTCTTATTCTATGTCTTAGTCTTTGTCTATATCTAAGTTTGTGTCTTAGTCTATTTCTTAGTGTTTGTCTTAGTTCTTGGCTTAGTCTATGTCTATGTCTCATTCGAAGAAGAATTTAGTTTAAATATTGTCATACGTATGAGTAATAATTACCATAAAATTTAAAATATTACGTATACGCAAGCACTCACTTTTCCATATTCATATTTATGCAAACACTTTATCAAAATCAAATCAATTTGCTTATTCATATCAAAAGGCTTATGTAGATATGCATTTAATTACAAAAATATTTTTTATATTTTCGAATTATGACCAATAAATAAAGTCTTATAGCCCAAGCAAACAAAATTGATAAAATGATATAAATGCTATTTTTGAAATAAGATTATATTATGACGCGTTATGACGTCTTTTTATTTCTATTTTGTTTTTAGACAAATCAACCCAAAATGCTATGTTTTCTGTCTGGCAGACAGGAAAACAAAAATATGATAAATTGAAATTGTATAATATTCGTTCTTAGGAAAAAAAAAACAAACAAAAATAAAAAGCTCTTAATAATTGCTTTTCCCATCAT
>OW121740.1:5322500-5382500 GCA_933228675.1 Stomorhina lunata | reverse complement strand
TCAAATGTAGACTGATTATCTCGAAATTTGACAAATTGATTACAGTTGTAACAAAAATTATGTATGCAAAAACTAAACTCAAAATTTTCATTATCTTTAGATTTACGAGCGTTTAGTGATTTTTTGTCTCATTTAGTGCGTTTTTAAAGAAGAGTTTGCATAGGAGCTATGGTCAAATGTGAACCGATTTCCACGAAATTTGGTGCAGTGATTTAAGTTTTCATAAGCAGTATTTGTTTTGAATTTCATGAAATAATATTGATATTTGTGGCCAATATATCAATTCCGGGAAGTGGGACCTATGGGAGGTACAATAAATAATGGACCGATTTTGACCAATTTCAATAGCCATGGTCCCATTATCAAAGAAATTATCTTTGCAAAATTTCATCAAATTATCTTTAGAATTGCGACCTGTAGTTTGTTTACAAGGTTTACATGGGGGTCCAGCCAGCCAGCCAGACGGACGGAGGGACGGGCGGAAGGACGGACATCGCTAAATCGACTCAGAAAGTGGTTCTAAGCCTATTTTTATGCTAAAAGGTGGGTCTAAGACAAATATTTCTATACGTTACATACATCAGCACAAACTTATAATACCCTTTTCACCTATGGTGGTGAAGAGTATAAATATGTAGCATACTTTTGAGAAAAAATTCAATTTTTTCGAACAGTGAAAAATATTTGACTTTGGATATTTTTCAACATTAAATGGATCAAAGTATTTTAAAACAGCTTTCACAGTTTTATTTATTTAGCTCTTAGCTAAATATCAATATTTTTTAAAATTTTATTGGCTTAATATGAAATGCACAATCGGCCAAAAATTAATAAAAAGTCGAAGAGAAAAATGAGTTTCTTATTTTTAAAATGAAATAACTTAAAACCCAGAAACTATGAACCAAAAATTTTGAAATCCTGAATCTTCCTTAACAATTCTCTGGTACATTTCGATGTAATTAGACTTACAGTTTAGAAGAAACATAGTTATTACTACCGTTTGTTATTTTAAACCACTGTGTGACGTCAAGTTATTCAAGTTATTTTTAAATCGTTTTGGTTTGTTGGATGGTGATTAGACGGACTGACATAGCTAAATTCACTTTGAAAGTGATTCTGAATCGATTGGGTATAGAGCTTTAAAAAATTTTTTTCTGCTTGGTCTTTTTATCGAAGTTTTGACGTCCTCTTCTTACATTAGGGGGTCCATTTTTATTCTTATTTTAACTTTTTCATAGTAATTGTTTTTCTTTCTTGGATTGGGTTACTAGCCCGACCTCCCAACCCATATTTATGAAGTTCTTATAGGAGAACTTGCGGCACATGTTAGCTGACTACATTAACAGGTGTTACCACAGGTGTTACACGTAACGACGTGGCAAGACATAAAAACTGATACTTCGTTAAGGATTACTTTCAAAGTTTACACGACAAAGACCACAAAATTTTTGATTCAAATTTTTTGCCCATTTACTAAATTAAATTGGATATAACATACAAATATAGTGAATTCAATATTTTTTTTGAATCTTTAACAGTTAAATTGTTTTTTGTTGTTTTAAAAAATAAAAAAAAAAAATAGTGAAATTGAAAGTGAATGTTAGCAATAATTTTTTTTATTTCTTTTTTTAAACCTCTATTTTTTTAACAAAAACCGCTGGTCTTTGTAAATGATTTTTATACCCTTCATCACCATAGGTGGAAAGGGTATTATAAATTTGTGCTGATGTATGTAACGCAAAGAAATATTTGTATTAGACCCACCTTTCGGTGTACCAATATTGGCTTAGAATCACTTTCTAAGTTGATTTAGCGATGTCAGTCCATCCGTCTGGCTATCTGGACCCCCATGTAAACCATGTAATCAAAGTACAGGTCGCAATTCTAAAGATAATTGATGAAATTTGGCACAAATCATTTTTTTGATAGTGGGACCACGGCTATTGAAATTCGTCAAAATCGGTCCATTATTTATGGTACCTCCCATAGGTCCCACTTCCCGAAATTGATATATTGGCCACAAATATCAATATTTTTTCATGAAATTTAAAACAAATACTGCTTATATTAACCAAAATCACTGTACCAAATTTTCGATTGAAATCGGTCCGCATTTGACCATAAAAATTCTTCTCTTAAAATGAAATAAATGAGACAAAAATCAATAAAACGCTAGTAAATCTGAATATAAAGGGAATTTTGAGTTAATTTTTTGTATACATAATTTGTGTAACAACTGCAATCAGCTCGCCAAATTTCGATATAATCGGTCCACATTTGACCCTAGCTCTCATATAAGTCCAAATGACGGAAACAGCTTAAATATATAAGTTTTGAGAAAATGTATCATACAAACATTTTCTCAAAACAAATTTTAGCAAATATTTTGTACAGGAAAAAATACCTTTGAACTTAGTGGTAAAGAGTGTCGTATGATCGGGCTTTACCGACAATAGCACTTTCTTACTTGTTTTTGTTAGTGATGATTGTCGAATGTCATGTTTCACAAATAGTCATCACTGAAAATTCTACCAAAAAATGGGTAATTGTTTATAAAAAAGCTAAAAAAAATCTAAAAATGAAAATAAAGTGCAATAGTCAGTGGTAAACTATGAGAAACGAACAAATGTATATAAATAAATATGTAGTGACACAAATATTTGTTGCTAAAAAATTAGCTTTATATAGCTTAGTT
Organism: Stomorhina lunata; assembly: GCA_933228675.1. Taxonomy (NCBI): domain Eukaryota; kingdom Metazoa; phylum Arthropoda; class Insecta; order Diptera; family Rhiniidae; genus Stomorhina; species Stomorhina lunata. The sequence goes on along the minus strand of OW121740.1, from coordinate 5,379,805 downwards.
GTGTCTTTTTTGAGCTTTTTATCCTATCTCCCTGAAATATATCCAATAGCGAAGCAGCAGCAGGATTTTATAAGTCCAGGTAAAAGTGAAATGAATACTAATTTGAGCACAGCACAATTACAAACCTGGATGTCATGGTTGTTTTTACGTGAGTTGTAAGGAAAACAATTCATTAACTCTGATATCCTACAGAAGAAAATCCTTCTGTCCAGTTTTACAAAATCTATTTTAACTAAATTTAATTTCCAAAACGAATATTTAAAAAAAATCGTACAAGCATAAATAACATATTATATTTCTTGTTTCAATAACATTTTCCAAGTATCTGAGATTTATAAGTCAAGCTCTTTGTGCTTTATCAAGTTCTGTTTAAAAATAACTAAAAACTATTTTCACATCCTTTACTCTTACTTTTAATATACGAATACATTTTTCTAACAATAAATAAAACATTTCTCTGCAATGTTAAAGTGAATATTATTTTTACGTGGAATTCATGGATATGCCAAAGCTGCTTTATGCCATTTGTGATTATGAGTAGCAATTTCTTTAGCTTTTGTACTGTAAATATTTTTGATATAAATATTTTAGAAGAAAAAAAGAAAAATAAATCTGATACATAATTTTAACGATCTGGGTTTCAGGTAATGCAAAGAATTTTTCAACATTGACTTTTGAACTTTGACAGTTGATAACGATCTTCTTGTTTAAGCCTTATTTACTTGCATTCATATTTCATACATAAACGAAAAAATATTTTCTATGATATATCATACATTTAAAAAACAAAACCTTTATGCCAGGAATAGGGTGTGAAATAAAGTATGTTATTTAACTTTCTCTCAAAACATTCCATATAAATTTAAAAAAAATTTACTTTTTATAGTAAATTTTTTAAAAATTTACTTTTTATAGTAAATTTTTCAAAAATTTATTTTTTTATTAGTAAATTTTTTAAAAATGTACTTTTTATAGCAAATTTTTTAAAAATGTACTTTTTATAGTAAATTTTACAAAAATTTACTTTTTATACTAAATTTTTCAAAAATTTACTTTTTATAGTAAATTTTTCAAAAATTTACTTTTTATAGTAAATTTTTAAGAAAATTTACTTTTTATAGTAAATTTTTCAAAAATTTACTTTTTATAGTAAATTTTTCATAAATTTACTTTTTATAGTAAATTTTTCAAAAATTTACTTTTTATAGTAAATTTTTCAAAAATTAACTCTTTATAGTAAATTTTTCAAAAATTTACTTTTTATAGTAAATTTTTCAAAAATTTACTTTTTATAGTAAATTTTTCAAAAATTTACTTTTTATAGTAAATTTTTCAAAAATTTACTTTTTATAGTAAATTTTTCAAAAATTTACTTTTTATAGTAAATTTTTCAAAAATTTACTTTTTATAGTAAATTTTTCAAAAATTTACTTTTTATAGTAAATTTTTCAAAAATTTACTTTTTATAGTAAATTTTTCAAAAATTTACTTTTTATAGTAAATTTTTCAAAAATTTACTTTTTATAGTAAATTTTTCAAAAATTTACTTTTTATAGTAAATTTTTCAAAAATTTACTTTTTATAGTAAATTTTTCAAAAATTTACTTTTTATAGTAAATTTTTCAAAAATTTACTTTTATAGTAAATTTTTCAAAAATTTACTTTTTATAGTAAATTTTTCAAAAATTTACTTTTTATAGTAAATTTTTCAAAAATTTACTTTTTATAGTAAATTTTTTAAAAATTTACTTTTTATAGCAAATTTTTCAAAAATTTACTTTTTATTGTAAACTTTTCAAAAATTTACTTTTTATAGTAAATTTTTCAAAAATTTACTTTTTATACTAAATTTTTCAAAAATTTATTTTTTATACTAAATTTTTTAAAAATTTACTTTTTATAGTAAATTTTTCAAAAATTTACTTATTATAGGAAATCTTTCAAAAATTAACTTTTTATAGGAAATTTTTCAAAAATTTACTTTTTATAGTAAATTTTTCAAAAATATACTTTTTTTTTGTAAATTTTTTAAAAATTTACTTTTTTTTTTAGTAAATTTTTCAAAAATTTGCTTTTTTTTTAGTAAATTTTTCAAAAATTTGCTTTTTTTTAGTAAATTTTTCAAAAATTTGCTTTTTTTTTAGTAAATTTTTCAAAAATTTGCTTTTTATAGTAAATTTTTCAAAAATTTACTTTTTATAGTAAATTTTTTAAAAATTTACTTTTTATAGTAAATTTTTCAAAAATTTACTTTTTATAGTAAATTTTTCAAAAATTTACTTTTTATAGTAAATTTTTCAAAAATTTACTTTTTATAGTAAATTTTTCAAAAATTAACTCTTTATAGTAAATTTTTCAAAAATTTACTTTTTATAGTAAATTTTTCAAAAATTTACTTTTTATAGTAAATTTTTCAAAAATTTACTTTTTATAGTAAATTTTTAAAAAATTTACTTTTTATAGTAAATTTTTCAAAAATTTACTTTTTATAGTAAATTTTTCAAAAATTTACTTTTTATAGTAAATTTTTCAAAAATTTACTTTTTATAGTAAATTTTTCAAAAATTTACTTTTTATAGTAAATTTTTCAAAAATTTACTTTTTATAGTAAATTTTTCAAAAATTTACTTTTTATAGTAAATTTTTCAAAAATTTACTTTTTATAGTAAATTTTTCAAAAATTTACTTTTAATAGTAAATTTTTCAAAAATTTACTTTTTATAGTAAATTTTTCAAAAATTTACTTTTTATAGTAAATTTTTCAAAAATTTACTTTTTATAGTAAATTTTTCAAAAATTTACTTTTTATAGTAAATTTTTTAAAAATTTACTTTTTATAGCAAATTTTTCAAAAATTTACTTTTTATAGTAAACTTTTCAAAAATTTACTTTTTATTGTAAGCTTTTCAAAAATTTACTTTTTATAGTAAATTTTTCAAAAATTTACTTTTTATACTAAATTTTTCAAAAATTTATTTTTTATACTAAATTTTTTAAAAATTTACTTTTTATAGTAAATTTTTCAAAAATTTACTTATTATAGGAAATCTTTCAAAAATTTACTTTTTATAGTAAATTTTTCAAAAATTTACTTTTTATAGTAAATTTTTCAAAAATTTACTTTTTATTGTAAATTTTTCAAAAATTTACTTTTTATAGTAAATTTTTCAAAAATTTACTTTTTATAGTAAATTTTTCAAAAATTTACTTTTTATAGTAAATTTTTCAAAAATTTACTTTTTATAGTAATTTTTTCAAAAATTTACTTTTTATAGTAAGTTCTTTAAAAATTTACTTTTTATAGTAAATTTTTCAAAAATTTACTTTTTATACTAAATTTTTCAAAAATTTATTTTTTATACTAAATTTTTCAAAAATTTACTTTTTATAGGAAATTTTTCAAAAATTTACTTTTTATAGTAAATTTTTCAAAAATTTACTTTTTATAGTAAATTTTTCAAAAATTTACTTTTTATAGTAAATTTTTCAAAAATTTACTTTTTATAGTAAATTTTTCAAAAATTTACTTTTTATAGTAAATTTTTTAAAAATTTACTTTTTATAGCAAATTTTTCAAAAATTTACTTTAAACTTTTCAAAAATTTACTTTTTATAGTAAATTTTTCAAAAATTTACTTTTTATACTAAATTTTTCAAAAATTTATTTTTTATATTAAATTTTTTAAAAATTTACTTTTTATAGTAAATTTTTCAAAAATTTACTTATTATAGGAAATCTTTCAAAAATTTACTTTTTATTGTAAATTTTTCAAAAATTTACTTTTTATAGTAAATTTTTCAAAAATTTACTTTTTATAGTAAATTTTTCAAAAATTTACTTTTTATATTAAATTTTTTAAAAATTTACTTTTTATAGTAAATTTTTTAAAAATTTACTTTTTATAGTAAATTTTTCAAAAATTTACTTTTTATAGTAAATTTTTCAAAAATTTACTTTTTATAGTAAATTTTTCAAAAATTTACTTTTTATAGGAAAATTTTCAAAAATTTACTTTTTATAGAAAAATTTTGAAAAATTACTTTTTTTTAGTAAATTTTTCAAAAATTTACTTTTTATAGTAAATTTTTCAAAAATTTACTTTTTATTGTAAACTTTTCAAAAATTTACTTTTTATAGTAAATTTTTCAAAAATTTACTTTTTATACTCAATTTTTCAAAAATTTACTTTTTATAGTAAATTTTTCGAAAATTTACTAATGATGGGAAATTTTTAAAAAGTCAAATAATCAATTTTTTCTAGAAAAATTGTTGATAAAAAAATTTCTATAGAAAAATTTTTCAAAAAAAAAAATTTGTATAGAACAATTTTTGATACAAAAATGTTTCTTTTGAAAAATTTTTAATAAAAAATTTTCTATAGAAAAATTTTTGATAAAAAATTTTTTGTAGAAAAATTTCTGATAAAAAAATTTTCTATAGAAAAATTTTCTATAGAACCATTAAAACAAAATTCTATAGAAAAATTTTTAATGAAAAAATTTTCTAAGGAAAAATTTTTGATGAAAAAATTTTCTATAAAAACATTTTTAATAAAAGAAAATTTTTTATTGAAAACTTTTTGATAAAAGAATTTTCGATGCATTTTTAATAAAAGAATTTTCTATAGAAAAAATTAAAAAAAAAACAATTTTTATAGAAAATTTTTTGATAAAAAAAATTATATATAGAAAAATTTTTGATAAAAAAATTATCTACAGAAAAATTTTTGATAAAAAATTTTCTATAGAAAAATTTTTGATAAAAGAATTTTCTATAGAAAATTTTTTTATCAAAAAAATTTTCTATAGAAAAATTTTCAATAAAAAAATTTTCTACAGAAAAATGTTTAATAAAAAAATTTTCTGTACAAAAATTTTTAATAAAAAAATTTTCTGTACAAAAATTTTTAATAAAAAAATTTCGAAAGAAAACTTTTTGATAAAAAGATATTTTCTATAGAAAAATTTTTGATAAAAGAATTTTCTATAGAAAATTTTTTGATAAAAGAATTTTCTATAGAAACTTTTTTGATAAAAAAATTTTCTATAGAAAATTTTGGAAGAAAAAATTTTCTATAGAAAAATTTTCGATAAAAAAATTTTCTAAAAAAAAATTTTTGATAAAAAAATTTTCTATACAAAAATTTTCTATACAAAAATTTTTAATAAAAAAATTTTCTATACAACAATTTTTAATAAAAAAATTTTCTATGCAAAAATCTTTAATAAAAAAATTTCGAAAGAAAACTTTTTGATAAAAAAATTTTCTATAGAAAAATTTTTGACAACCTTTGGACTATAACCGACCTCTGGACTATAACCAACTTAGCACTTTCTTAGTTATTACTCATGTACTTTCTGATGATTTGAACGTATAATTGATATGAATAAGAAACAAAAGTCAATCATTAGTACATGGATGGAGTTTTTGGAACATTTATATATTTACTTTCAATTTTACATACACATGTTCATTTATATATGTATATATGTATCTACTTATGTAATTCTAAGTAATATTTCTGGTAATCCATGCAATTCTACTTTTATGCAAAACTGAAATGCTAATGTAAGCATGACATTCAGAAATATTTATATTATACAGACATAAATATACAGAACAAAACTCTTAAACATATTCAAAAATTTACATCACTAATACAAATACATGAGGTTGAAAAATAAAACAATGTTAGGGAGTATAAATAGATTTTCCTGTATTTTAATGGAAAATGAATGCTGATTATGCATACATATGCAGTAGTATTAGTATGTTAATAATTATAATTTTATAATTGAAGGTTATGATGTTTCAGTTAGTTGTTTCTCTGAATGCAAGTTTAAAGAAAACAAGTGAGAAAGTGCTATAGTTGGTCAAGTCTGATCATACGATACCCTTTACCACTGAGGTCAAAGGGGTTCTTTTCCTGTATAAAGACAAATTTTTGCAAAATTTTGCCATCATACAAACATTTTCTCAAAACGAATACATATATTTTAGCTGTTTCCTTCATTTGGACTTATATGGGAGCTAGGGTAAAATGTGGACCAATTATCTCGAAATTTGGCAAATTGATTACACAGATCACAGAAATTATGGCAGAAGTGATTGTATGGGAGCTATGGTCAAATGTGGACCGATTTCAACGAAATATAAAACAATTTTCGATAGAAATATTTTTTATAGAAAATTTTTTTTTCGATAGAAATATTTTCAATAGAAATATTTTTCTATAGAAAAATTTTCGATAGAAATATTTTTCTATACAAAAATTCTCGACAAAAATAGATTTCTATACAAAAAATTTCGATAAAAATATTTTTCTATACAAAAATTTTCGATAGAAATATTTTTCTATACAAAAATTTTCGATAGAAATATTTTTCTATACAAAAATTTTAGATAGAAATATTTTTCTATATAAGAATTTTCGATAGAAATAAGTGATTGTATGGGAGCTATGGTCAAATATGGACCGATTTCAACGAAATATAGAAAAATTTTCGATAGAAATATTTTTTGTAGAATTTTTCGATAGAAATATTTTCGATAGAAATATTTTTCTATAGAAAAATTTTCGATAGAAATATTTTTCTATAGAAAAATTTTCGATAGAACTATTTTTCTATAGAAAAATTTTCGATAGAAATATTTTTCTATAGAAAAATTTTCGATAGAAATATTTTTCTATAGAAAAATTTTCGATAGAAATATTTTTCTATAGAAAAATTTTCGATAGAAATATTTTTCTATAGAAAAATTTTCGATAGAAATATTTTTCTATAGAAAAATTTTCGATAGAAATATTTTTCTATAGAAAAATTTTCGATAGAAATATTTTTCTATAGAAAAATTTTCGATAGAACTATTTTTCTATAGAAAAATTTTCGATAGAACAATTTTTCTATAGAAAAATTTTCGATAGAACTATTTTTCTATAGAAAAATTTTCGATAGAAATATTTTTCTATAGAAAAATTTTCGATAGAAATATTTTTCTATAGAAAAATTTTCGATAGAAATATTTTTCTATAGAAAAATTTTCGATAGAAATATTTTTCTATAGAAAAATTTTCTATAGAAATGTTTTTCTATAGAAAAATTTTCGATAGAAATATTTTTCTATAGAAAAATTTTCGATAGAAATATTTTTCTATAGAAAAATTTTCGATAGAAATATTTTTCTATAGAAAAATTTTCGAAAGAAATATTTTTCTATAGAAAAATTTTCGATAGAAATATTTTTCTATAGAAAAATTTTCGATAGAAATATTTTTCTATAGAAAAATTTTCGATAGAAATATTTTTCTATAGAAAAATTTTCGATAGAAATATTTTTCTATAGAAAAATTTTCGATAGAAATATTTTTCTATAGAAAAATTTTCGATAGAAATATTTTTCTATAGAAAAATTTTCGATAGAAATATTTTTCTATAGAAAAATTTTCGATAGAAATATTTTTCTATAGAAAAATTTTCGATAGAAATATTTTTCTATAGAAAAATTTTCGATAGAAATATTTTTCTATAGAAAAATTTTCGATAGAAATATTTTTCTATAGAAAAATTTTCGATAGAAATATTTTTCTATAGAAAAATTTTCGATAGAAATATTTTTCTATAGAAAAATTTTCGATAGAAATATTTTTCTTTAGAAAAATTTTCGATAGAAATATTTTTCTTTAGAAAAATTTTCGATAGAAATATTTTTCTTTAGAAAAATTTTCGATAGAAATATTTTTCTTTAGAAAAATTTTCGATAGAAATATTTTTCTTTAGAAAAATTTTTGATAGAAATATTTTTCTTTAGAAAAATTTTCGATAGAAATATTTTTCTATAGAAAAATTTTCGATAGAAATATTTTTCTATAGAAAAATTTTCGATAGAAATATTTTTCTATAGAAAAATTTTCGATAGAAATATTTTTCTATAGAAAAATTTTCGATAGAAATATTTTTCTATAGAAAAATTTTCGATAGAAATATTTTTCTATAGAAAAATTTTCGATAGAAATATTTTTCTATAGAAAAATTTTCGATAGAAATATTTTTCTATAGAAAAATTTTCGATAGAAATATTTTTCTATAGAAAAATTTTCGATAGAAATATTTTTCTATAGAAAAATTTTCGATAGAAATATTTTTCTATAGAAAAATTTTCTATAGAAATATTTTTCTATAGAAAAATTTTCGATAGAAATATTTTTCTATAGAAAAATTTTCGATAGAAATATTTTTCTATAGAAAATTTTCGATAGAAATATTTTTCTATAGAAAAATTTTCGATAGAAATATTTTTCTATAGAACAATTTTCGCTAGAAATACTTTTCTATAGAAAAATTTTCGATAGAAATATTTTTCTATAGAAAAATTTTCGATAGAAATATTTTTCTTTAGAAAAATTTTCGATAGAAATATTTTTCTATAGAAAAATTTTCGATAGAAATATTTTTCTATAGAAAAATTTTCGATAGAAATATTTTTCTATAGAAAAATTTTCGATAGAAATATTTTTCTATAGAAAAATTTTCGATAGAAATATTTTTCTATAGAAAAATTTTCGATAGAAATATTTTTCTATACAAAATTTTTGATAGAAATATTTTTCTATAGAAAAATTTTCGATAGAAATATTTTTCTATAGAAAAATTTTCGATAGAAATATTTTTCTATAGAAAAATTTTCGATAGAAATATTTTTCTATAGAAAAATTTTCCATAGAAATATTTTTGTAAAGAAAAATTTTCGATAGAAATATTTTTCTATAGAAAAATTTTCGATAGAAATATTTTTCTATAGAAAAATTTTCGATAGAAATATTTTTCTATAGAAAAATTTTCGCTAGAAATACTTTTCTATAGAAAAATTTTCGATAGATTATTTTTCCTTAGAAAAATTTTCGATAGAAATAGTTTTCTTTAGAAAAATTTTCGATAGAAATATTTTTCTATAGAAAAATTTTCGATAGAAATATTTTTCTATAGAAAAATTTTAGACCTTACCCCCCATACTTCTTAAAAGATGTTTGTATACACATGAAAGCACATAAACTTTAATAACTCTAAAAATAGATGCATTTGATTACTAAAACTTTGCACAGATAAATATGTTAAAAATATGAACCAATAACCAATAACCAATAATTTGGTAACAATCGGTCCACAATTGACCCTAGCTCCGATATCAGGCCCTTAGCCGGAGATGATATAAATATCGAAATTTTGAAAAAATAGCACATAGTATATGTTCGTATGTCTCTAAGAGTTATGGAAAACTTGTTTAATATTTGACCTTAGTAGTGAAGGGTATTATATTGTCGGGCTTGACTATATTTTTTCTTATTTGTTTAAATCTGAGTTTATGATTATTAGGCTAAACATCCTTCCATATGCTGGATACTACAATGTTTTTAACAACAATGAAGGTTAGACCTGAGGCTAAGATGCTTATGTACATTATGGTATTATAAAACATAATTAATGGAAAACTTTTACAAATTCGAATTTCTTTCTTTATTGACTTGTCAGTCGGCTTTAAAGAGTTTGTAATTCTGTCTGCCTGGCTACAACATGTATGAGTTTGATTGGTTTCTAGTTATAGTTAATTATTTTTCTACACGCATGTATTCGTATGATTGTCTACAGTCTTGTTGAAAAACATACATTTCATTTTCTTCAACATATGTTGGTACTAGATTTCTTTCAAAATATCCTTTTTGGCAATGGATACCAGTTACTGAATAACAGAAATAGGTATTTTTTTAAGCTAAAACAAGTATTAGAGAACATGTAAAACACTATGTCGTGAAACGAACTTTGTCCTTAATGCATATATTTTTTAACAGACCAACATTTAAAATTCCTTTTAATTCCTTTAACAAAACTAAACCGCAAATAGAAAACTTGGAGATTATTAAAAAAATTGCTAAAACTGTTAACGAATGGTTTTGCTATAACTAGTATTGTAAGCCATTTAAATTTCTGGCTACAAATTACAGGCTTTGTCTAATACATACTAAGCCCTAAAACAGAAATGCACCAACATCAGCTACAACTACACTTACTATTCCTATATAAACATTCCTTTGCTATTATTTCCCTTTGGCTGTATGCAAAATTTCAATCTTTTCTATTTTCTATTGTTAAGTCTTTTCAATCCCCTGGTCCATTCTTTAACTATTTATGCAAATCTTTTAAAAATACAACTGAGTGGAGATTTACCAAAGGTGTCTATTAGAAAAGTGCTAGGTAGGTATGGTAAAAAAAAGTAAGAGTGAATGTAAGTTTACTGTCGCTAATAGAAAAAGTTGCTGGTTTTATTTTATTTTTTATTTATTTTATACCAATACACTATGAAATTTTATGTAAATTCCATTGATTAAATTTTATTTTTTTTTTAAATTTAGCATGTTTATAAATATCAATCTCTGCTATGGAGATTTTGGATTTGTAGTCAAACCATTTGATTTGCAAATGCTTAAGTTAGGTTTTTCCAAGGTTTGGTTTTTCCAAGGTTTGGTTTTTCCAAGTTTTTTCAAGAACACATTGTTGCTTGAATAGCAGATGCACCGTTTTCAGCACATGCAAAAGTTAACTGTAGTACAACCTGCAAAGAAATAAAGAACAAGTAAGAGTGTTATATTCGGCTTATATACCCACCATCAAGTTGTGTTAAATTTAGAAACATATCTCATATATATACGAGGGTGCAGCAAATTCAAAGTTGTTACGCTAGTTGTCATTGTTGGTAAAATATTTGGAATAACTTCGGTTGCAGTAGCTTTATAGTTCAACATTCAAAAGTATGTAAGTGGTTTCCCTAGTATTTATTTACTTTGAACAAAATTCGTTATCACAACCGGGTATGGTTTTACATTAATAAGTTGTTAAATACTTTTCCTTTAGCTTAACATTTAGTTAGGATAAAGAAGTTGATAGTAATACGACTGGTCCATATATTTTTTAAGGAGGTCCTAATGCATCTACCATATACAAATCTTAATATGCTGCTTGTACCTCTGAATCTTTTTAATTGTAGATATAAAAAGGGGATGTAATATATATATAAGAATTATAGCCAAATGTTGACCGATTGTAACAAAATTTTACACACTGGTTGGTATTTATGTAAAGCTTATTTTTGCAAATAAGCTTTACTGTGGCAATAGCTATCACAGTTTCTAATTTAATAGCTTTTAACTGGTCCTTGCTAAATATTTTTTGGTTTCCGGGAGTGTATTTTATATGAGAGTTATAGTCAAATATGGACCGATTCCTATAAAATTTGATATACTGACCAATAGTTGTATAAAACTTCTCTATACTAAATTTAGTCGTCATAGCAATACAATTGTACTCAATTTATCAGCATTCATGTGTTTCCCGGGGCGGGGTTATATGGGAGCTCTAACTAAATGTGAACCGATTTTGCCCATTTTCAGTATACAACTTTTGTTACATATCAGAAATACTTTTGTAAAATTTTGTCTCTCTAGCTTTTATAGTTAAGGAGCTGTCGCGCTTTTATCTGACGGACAGACGGACATAAATCTCCTTTTCTTTTTGTATTTTGTGTTTCTGTAAGTTTTTTATATGGGAGCTATGGTCAAATGGTGACCGATTGTAACAAAATTTTGCACACTGGCTGGCAGTCACATAAGACTTGCTTTTTTAAAATTTTGTTGCTATAGCCCTTTCAGTTAAGGCGCTATCGCGCTTTTATCTAACGGACAGACGGACATAAACCCCCTTTTCTTTTTGTATTTTTGTGTTTCCGTAAGTTTTTTATACGGGAGCTAGGTCAAATGGTGACCGATTGTGACAAAATTTTGCACACTGGCTGGTATTCACATAAGACTTATTTGTGCTAAATTTGGTGGTCAAAGCTACTACAGTTTATCATTTATTGGCATTTAAGTGAATTTCAGGTGGAATTTAGGCTGTTTCCGTATGTTTTTTATATGGGAGCTATGGTTAAATGTGAACCGATTTCGATGAAATTTTACATGCTGCCTAGTGCTTATGGAAAACTTCTAGATACCAAATTTTGTCATCATAGCTATTATAATTTGTCAGTTATTAGCAAATAAGCGACTATCCCGGACGAGGTTATACGGGAGCTATGGTCAAATGTTAACCGATTTTGCCCAATTTCAATACCAAAATTTTCTCATAAATGAGGAATGTTTTTGCTAAGTTTCAGTGAGCTAGCTCCTTTCGTTTAGGCGTTATCGTGATTTCAACAGACAGGCAGACAGACAGACAGATAGACGGACAGACAGACGGACATCGCTCAATCGTCTTAAAATTTCATAAGGATTTAGAATATATATCGTTTTCGATTTTTGAGCCAATATTAAGGAAATTACAAACGGAATGACAATCTCAATATACCCCCCATTCTTTTTGATGGTGGGTATAAAAAGGGCATTTGTAGGAGGCAAGTAAAACAATAACAGCCTAATTTATAAACAAACTATAATAGGTTTTAAAGCTACTATAAGTTAAAATGGGAAAAATTGAATTTATAAAAGGAAAAATATTTTATTAAACTGTTATAACCTATCATAAAATTTGAAATTTTTATTGTGGCCTTTACCCAACTATAAGCATACAATAAAAAGTTTGGTTGCTTAAAAATTTGATAATTGCGACTTTTTTTATTTTTAACACATTTGATAGCAAACAAAATGATTTTTTATATAAATTTTAATACATTAATTGAAAAAGGAATAAGATTTTTATATTATTTAATACTATTTATCTGCGATTAAAGAAAAAAGACTTTATAAATGCATTTTTTATTGATCCTTACAACAAATCGATAATTCATTTCTCCTTATTCAAAAATATGTTGATTCTACCTAAAGTAACGCCTTACCATATATACATTCATATGTATACTTTCACAGTATATCTTATATTAAATCAGTAGATTGCTTAGCGGCACGATTTTCCAAAATCTTGAAAAAAGTAACCAGATTGGAGTAAATTTTCTTCAAAATGTTTTTTAATTAAAAAATAATTTTTAATAAGAAAAATTAAAAAAGTGAAAATGACCTGGTCCGATTTGAACACTGGCATCAATAAAGATACATTTTTTAATGTAATTAAAGAACTAAATTAAAAAAAAAATTTCTTGCTTAATTCTTCACTGAGATTTGAACTCACGACTTACGACTGCTAGGCGGAGACACTACCCACTGAGCTACTTCATATACCGAAATTTTTTCAAATTGTAATTTACTTATATAATTTTTATTTGAACAGCACAAAATGACAATTTGAAACGTGGTATTACCAACATAAAAGCACAAAAACTATAAAAGTGTGTAATTGTTATAATATGTTCATAACATGTTTATAAAATCAAATTTTTATTAATGGCTTATTAAACAATAACGGTCCAATTTATAAAAATTTTATATTTTGGCTTATAAGCTTACAATATTTATCATACACTTATTGTTTAATAAGCCATTAATAAAAATTTGATTTTATAAACATGTCATGAACATATTATAACAATTACATACTTTTATAGCTTTTGTGCTTTTATGTTGGTAATACCACGTTTCAAATTGTCATTTTGTGCTGTTCAAATAAAAATTATATAAGTAAATTACAATTTGAAAAAATTTCGGTATATGAAGTAGCTCAGTGGGTAGTGTCTCCGCCTAGCAGTCGTAAGTCGTGAGTTCAAATCTCAGTGAAGTATTAAGCAAGAATTTTTTTTTTTTAATTTAGTTCTTTAATTACATTAAAAAATGTATTTTTATTGATGCCAGTGTTCAAATCGGACCAGGTCATTTTCACTTTTTTAATTTTTCTTATTAAAAATTATTTTTTAATTAAAAAACATTTTGAAGAAAATTTACTCCAATCTGGTTACTTTTTTCAAGATTTTGGAAAATCGTGCCGCTAAGCAATCTACTGATTTAATATAAGATATACTGTGAAAGTATACATATGAATGTATATATGGTAAGGCGTTACTTTAGGTAGAATCAACATATTTTTGAATAAGGAGAAATGAATTATCGATTTGTTGTAAGGATCAATAAAAAATGCATTTATAAAGTCTTTTTTCTTTAATCGCAGATAAATAGTATTAAATAATATAAAAATCTTATTCCTTTTTCAATTAATGTATTAAAATTTATATAAAAAATCATTTTGTTTGCTATCAAATGTGTTAAAAATAAAAAAAAGTCGCAATTATCAAATTTTTAAGCAACCAAACTTTTTATTGTATGCTTATAGTTGGGTTGAGGCCACAATAAAAATTTCAAATTTTATGATAGGTTATAACAGTTTAATAAAATATTTTTCCTTTTATAAATTCAATTTTTCCCATTTTAACTTATAGTAGCTTTAAAACCTATTATAGTTTGTTTATAAATTAGGCTGTAAGTGTATGATAAATATTGTAAGCTTATAAGCCAAAATATAAAATTTTTATAAATTGGACCGTAATAGTTTTACAAAATTATAAGCATCGGACTTTATAAATTCAATTTATATTTTGTTTGAAAACAGAATTTTCTTGTTTAGAAAATAAAATAAAATAAATTTAATTTGTTTCGTTTTTCAAACAAGCACAAAGTAATAAATATTTAATTTCAATGGAATTTTCCTAAAAATATCAATAAATTTTTAAAAACATTTTTTTATTTCATTTTTTACCATAGAAAACATATTGACAGTTTGCCAAAACTTAGATTTGTTTGTTTTGGTAATGAAAATAAATCGAAATTTTAATAAAAGTATTGCTAAGGGCTTCGAAAAGTAAATATAATAAAATCTAAATTTGACCTAATTTAAACTTTCAATTTCATCTATAAATTACTGTCCAAAAAGTAGAGCTGTTTGACAAAATTAGGTTTGTTTAGTATATGCGTATGTCAATCATTTCGAACATTTATGTTTTTTAATGAAAATAACCACTACAATACTACAATCATTTAAATTGCATTTACGAATTGGATACATTTCTTTGGAAAGGAAGGTGAAAGGTAGAGGTGAAAAGGAGAAGTGATGAAAAGGAATGATATAGCTTTTTATATTATTCAACACTGATATTGCACTTTATATTAATTTTTTAACAGCAAATTTTATTCTACAGCATATTTGCTTTTTCATCGACTGCATGTTAGAGCTGTATTTAATATCTTATGCAAAGTAGTCGATTTGCTAATCAATTAGTCACATTTCCTGTTTTTAAGACCTAGATGGGTAATTTTAAAAACTTATTGAAATGACAATACTTCTCTTATAAATATAGAACTGTCAATTGACTTCTGTCTAAATTTGAACAGCCGTTGATAGCATACTACCTCGGAGTTTCGAAAGAATTTCGTGTGCTTATTTGGAATAAGTATTGTGGAAAAAACATTATTATATTCTTTACCATCATAGGTGGTAAGGGTATTATAAGTTTGTGCTGATGTATGTAATGCTAAGAAATATTGGTCTTTGACAAACCTTTTAGTATGCCAATGTCTTTCTGTCTGTCTGTCTGTCTGCCAGTCTGTCTGTCTGTCTGTCTGTCTGTCTGTCTGTCTGTCTGTCTGTCTGTCTGTCTGTCTGTCTGTCTGTCTGTCTGTCTGTCTGTCTGTCTGTCTGTCTGTCTGTCTGTCTGTCTGTCTGTCTGTCTGCCTGTCTGTCTGTCTGTCTGTCTGTCTGTCTGTCTGTCTGTATGTCTGTCTGTCTGTCTGTCTGTCTGTCTGTCTGTCTGTCTGTCTGTCTGTCTGTCTGTCTGTCTGTCTGTCTGTCTGTCTGTCTGTCTGTCTGTCTGTCTGTCCGTCTGTCTGTCTGTCTGTCTGTCTGTCTGTCTGTCTGTCTGTCTGTCTGTCTGTCTGTCTGTCTGTCTGTCTGTCTGTCTGCCTGTCTGTCTGTCTGTCTGTCTGTCTGTCTGTCTGTCTGTCTGTCTGTTTGTCTGTCTGTCTGTCTGTCTGTCTGTCTGTCTGTCTGTCTGTCTGTCTGTCTGTCTGTCTGTCTGTCTGTCTGTCTCTCTGTCTGTCTGTCAGTTTGTCTGTTATCGGCACGATAAAACCTTAACGAAAGGATGTAGGTCACTGAAATTTGCCGTAAATATTCTTCATTTCTTGGAAATGGAATTTTGGTATTGAAATTGGACAACATCGGTTCACATATGACCCGTATAACCTAGTCTAGGCTAATTGCTTATTTGCTAATAAATGACAAATTATAATAGCCATGATGATAAAATTTGTTATATAGAAGTTTTACATAAGTACTAGGCAGCATATAAAATTTTATCCAAATCGCTGCACATTTAACCATAGCTCCAATACAAAACTTTTACCGAAACAGCCTAAATTCCACCATAAATACACTTAAATGCCAATAAATGATAAATTGTAATAGCTTTGATAACTGAATTTAGCACAAGGAAGTCTTATGTGAATGCCAATCAGTGTGCAAAATTTTTTCACAATCGGTCACCATTTGACCATAGCTCCCATATAAAAAACTTACGGAAACACAAAAATACAAAAAGAAAAAGGGGTTTATGTCCATCTGTCCGTCAGATTAAAGCGCGATAGTGCCTTTACGAAAAGAGCTAAAGGAACAAAACTTTACAAAAGTATTTTCGATATCTTGAAAAAGTTGTCTGTTGAAAATGGACGAAATCGGTTTACATTTAGTTAGAGCTCCCATATAACCCCGATCCGGGAAACACATCAATAAAATTAATACAATTGTAATAGCTGGGACGACTAGATTTAGAATAGAGTAGTTTTATGCAACTATTGGTCAGTATATCAAATTTTATAGGAATCGGACCATATTTGGCCATAGCTTTCATATAAAAAAACACCCTAGGAAACCAATAAAAATATATCAAAGGCGAGTTAAAAGCTATTAAATTAGAAACTACGACAGCTGCTGTCCACTTAATTTTGCAAGAATAAGCTCTATAAAAAAACCAGCCAGTGTGTTGTTACAATCGGCTAATATTTGGCTATAATTCTTTTATATATATAACATCCCCTTTTTATATATACAATCAAAAATCGGAGGTACAAGCAGCATATTCAGATTGCACCAATATCCAGACTTTATATACGGTAGATGCATTAGAAACTCATAACAAAATATATAACCGAAAAGCATTTAAAAAAACCATACCAGGGGCCAAATTACGGCTTTCGATATCGATCGAAATCTTTGATATTTTTGAAAAATTTGTACAGCATACTTTAAGGATAATTTAAATTATTTAAAAGATGCACAGTTTACCATATTTTTATGAAGTTATTTGTCAAAAGATGAACAATAGTAAAAGAGTTTTAATTGAACTATATGTTTTTAAAATCGAATAAAAATGGATACCAAGTTTCAATAAACTTTTTGCATCGAAGTAACTTTTAACATCCCTAAAGTATACTTCACAATATTCGCTTAAAAGTTTGAGTTTTCTATCGATATCGAATTTTGTTCAAAGTAAATACTAGGTAAACCACTTATATACTTTTAAATGTTGAACTATAAAGCTCCTGCAACCGAATTAAGTCCAAATATTTTACTAACATACCAACTAGCGTAACAACTTTTTTCGAATTTGATCCACATTTTGAATTGGCTGCACCCTCGTAGATATATGAGAGATATTTCTAAATTTAACACAACTTGATGGTGGGTATATAAGATTCGGCACAGCCGAACAAAACACTCTTACTTATTTCAATTTTTAAATTTTTCATATAAAAAATGTTTATTTATGTATTTTAACGAATTTAGGCTTCGGTTATTTATAATATTTTAGTTTTAAGATCGTGAAATAAAAATGGTAAGTTTTTGAAATCTTTACATTTTTTATGAATTTTTGAAATATAAAAATTTTTCGATTTTGCAAAAAAAAAGAAATTTTTAGCTTTTTTATGTAAAAAACTCCACAACTATTGTCGATATTAAAAAATTGTCTTATCAAGAAATTTTTTAAATTTTTTGTAAAGCCGCCGGAGTTTCTTCCAACGAATTTATATAAGGTTTCCCAAGATATGATAAAATCAATGGAATGACCTCTGTAAAAAAACCGTAATTATAGAAAAATTATTATACAAAAAAATCGTATTCATGGAATTCTAAGTTTTGGGTGTTTTTGTACTTATGGGGCCATAATACATTGAAATTAAATAGTGATACTTTAAAGTAAATTCTCTTGTTGGCCAGTGTAATTAGCAGGAATACTGGAAAAATTATGTGACACTTAGCAGTGTAGAATGCCGCATTTTTTGTCCCGCTACGGTATTAAAATCATCCAGTGGTTAAGATCTATTTAACTGAACTCTTAAGCAAAACGGATAACGAGAATTATGTTAACACTCATTCACTAAAAAAAAACAAGTAAGAAAAGCTATAGTCGGTCAAGCCCGACTATATAATACCCTTCACTACTAAGGTCAAATATGGACCAACAATTAAACAAGTTTTCCTTAAGTCTTAGAGACATACATACATACATATACTATGTGCTATTTTTCCAAAATTTCGAGATTTATATCATTTCCGGCTAAGGACCTGATATGAGAGCTAGGGCCAATTGTGGTACGATTGTTACCAAATTTTGATTATTAGTTTATATTTACAAAATATTTATCTATGCAAAGTTTAAGTAATCAAATGCATTTATCTTTAGAGTTATTAACGTTTTTGTGCTTTTATGTGTATATAAACGTCTTTTGAGAATGTGACTTGTATGGGAGGTATGGTCAAATATGGGCCGATTTCTACAAAATTAGGAATACTGATTAAGATTATGATAAACAATATTTGTGCTGAATATTATTAAAATACACCTAAATTTGTGGCTGTAAAGGACCAAAAACTCTATTCAGGGAAGGCATTCCTATGGGAGGTACCCGAAATAGTAATCCGATTGTACCCAAAAGTATAGGGATCGTCCTTGGGCCAAAATATGAACCTGTGCCAAATTTCATCAAATTATCTTTAAAGGTACGACCTGTAGAGTGATAACAAGCTTACATGGATAACCGGCTAGCCAGCCAGCCAGCCGGACGGACATCGTTAAAACAACTCAGGGAGTGATTCTAAGTCGATTGGTATACTAAAAGGTAGGTCTCAGACCAATATTTATATGCGTTACAGACATCAGCACAAACCCAATACACCCTTTCCACCTATGGTGGTGAAGGGTATAATTATTACAAAATTTAAACCAATAAATATTTAAAAAAAATACCAATAAATATTCTTCTAAAATATTTTCACAAGAACATTTTATATTACAAAATGTCCTACTATATCATTTTTTATTGACAAGTTTTAGATCAATTAAACTCTTAATCCTGGCTTTAATTCTGATGAATGTAAACATTTTCAAAAGAGGTCATCTTGAAAGACATTTATATGATTAACTCAATTATTTTTCCTAACTTCATTCAAAAACAATTTATTTACTCTCTATCATATGCCAATATCCTGCTAAATGCCATCAATTAAAAATAATCTACCGTAAATAACAAATAGCTTTAGCTCTATTTTATTCCTAAAAACAAATTGATTTCAATAAATATTAAAGATTATATTCAATTCCTTTCTATTCACATTTATAACTCCATTAACTTTATCAGTAAAAACAAAACTAACGAAATCCCTCTATCAAAACTACTTAAGCAAGAAAAAGCATTTTTATGTTAACCAAAATCTTTGGAATACAAAAAAATAAGCAGATAAATAGACCAGGAAAAAAAAGCAAAAAGATTTGAGGGTGATAATTTGATAGAAATTTCCTTAAACATAGCCAACATTGAAATTGGGACATTAAACCATTTATTCACAAATTCTCTAGAAAATTACACAGATAATAACATTCATTGAGAAGAAAAAATAATGTAAATCCTTTTCTGTTTGCTCCTCTTTCCTTTTTGGTTCACATAGTTCTTAAGAGGAATATTTGTATCCTTTTTTATCTTTAACAAAATTTATTTTGCCAGTCGGAAGTTGTGTATGATTCTATGTGGCTTATGTTGAGGTTTGTTGTTTGGGCATTCAGCATCAAACAATTCTGGTGGCTGCAGAAAAAATATCTATAGTTTTCTCTATATTTTTCTATTTCTTAGTTTTTTTTGCTTTATTTATATGAAAACGTAAGTAAACTGCAAAAAAATTCACACGTTTCTTTAGCATCTTGAATAAAATTGAATAAAAACTATTTGAGAAAAAACTTGTGTTGTCTATTACATTAAATTCTGAAAAAAATTCTAATCGAAAGAAAATGTAAAAAATTAAACATACAGAAGGAGATATTGTTGTTGGCCATATCCTTTGGCTTAGCAAGGAAACACAAATACAAAATCATTATCATAAACATAAAAAATATCAAGATGTACATAAGTGGCACATTGTGAAGAAGTAATATTACAAACCGTCTCCGAAACTAATGAAAATTTTGAATTATTTTTTTTTTAATTTTCATTAGAAAAATATTTTCATAAAGTTTTGGTGAGAAAACTACATGAAACTACATGAATGAAAACTTTTTTCATTTAACTTTTTGTTGGAATTTTTTAAATTTTATTGGTTAAAATTCTTAATAGAAACTTTTTTGTTAAATATGAACAAGTAAAAAAGTACTAATGGTGATCAAGTCAAAAATCTCAAAAAATTTTATAAATTTTTTTTTTTTTATAAAACTCACTAAGTATTTACATGGCACAGAATTGTAAATCATATCTTACTTTGAAATTCATCGACTCTTTAGGGTATCTGCCTTCGAACCCCATTTTTCACCTATTTTCCTTCTCAATCAAATTCAACACACGTTTATTAAAATACTTAAATTAGAGGTCCACTAATTTTGGTTGAAATTCGTCGACTCCATGGGGTACCTGCCTTTTACCCCCATTTTTTCATAAATTTTCTTTTCAATGTGTAAGTCGTAATTCTCAACAGAATTTGATGAAATTCAACATACGTCTTTTAATTAATTACTTACTTAAAAAAGCTCTATTATTTTACTTGAAAGTAGTCTACCTCTTGGAGTACCTGTCTTGGACCCTCGTTTTTCACTTATTTTTCTTATTGATGTGCAATCCGCAATTCTTAACAGAATTTTATGAAATTCGACACACGTCTATAAGTTGATCTAAAACAGAGGCTTACTAATTTTAGTTGAAATCAGTTGACTTCTTGGGTGCCTGCTTTGGACCCCCATTTTTCATCAACCCTCAATTTTCATCAGAATTTGAAAAAATTCGGCACACGTCTATTAATTCATCCAAGAAAGAGTTCTACTAATATTAATTGAGATTCTTTGAGGTACCTGCCGTGGTCCCCCATTTTTCACTTATTATTGTTCTCAGTGTATAAGCCGGAATTCTCAACAGAACTTGGAAAAAATTGGTACATGTCTATTAGTTTATCCAACAAACAGCTAAACCAATCCTTGGGGAACTGCTTTGAATACCCATTTTCAATTAATTTTCTTCTCAAAATAAGCCTTAATTTTCAACAGAGTTTGATGGAATTCGGCACATCTACCCAAAAAAGATCTCTATTAATTTTTGCTGAAATCCGTAGACTCCTACGGAAATTACACTTAAATTTAATTTTATTAAAAAGTTACGCCTAAACGACTGCAACACTTTTTTCTTAAATTATGCGTTACTAATTGTGTGACTTTTGCAAAATATTTTGAACTTTACGGTCAGTAAATTTGGGTAAGTTTTTTTTGCTCAATCTAAAGAAGAAACATTTACCTTTCACATGCTTATGGTGGGAGTACCGAGCGAAACCGAGCAAACTTAGTTTTTGTCCAAAGAAAAACGAAAACATTGAATTTTGTAGAGCTTTTTTGATTTACTGATATCTCCTAAACTATATACGAGATTTAGTTATTTTCTTCTACAGACTAAAACCAAGGTTCTGTATCTTAATCAGCATCAAGATTCTTCTGTTATCCTTGACTCACAGTGGAACATAGGGCCTCAACATCAAAATTAAGGTCGTGAAACTATATTAGATAAATGAGCTACTGAGTTTGATGAAAAACTTTATCACTTTTCGTTTTAGAACATTAAGCACATTTCAATACATATTTTACAATACATAATATAACTTTTTCTTAAAAACTATTATTGATCCATAATATCTAGATTCTTCTCTATAGAACTGCATCGTTAGATTTTTCGAAAGCGGTGATCCGTTCAGCCAGACGGACGGACTGATATCACTAAATCTACTCAAAAAGTAATTCTAAGTTTATTGGTTTACTAAAAGATGGGTCTAAGACAAATATTTCCATGTGTTACATACATCAGCACAAACTTATAATACCCTATAGTAGTGAAGGATATAAGAATATGAATTTTTATTTAGCTATTCTTTGGTTTTAACATTATTCAACCCTAAGACCTGCAATAGCTTCAGGTTTTCAAAATTAGAAACCTATTATATATTTCCAACTAAACATATAATTAACTTTATTAATTAAATATCACGCCATTTCTTTTACACCTTTAATCAATTTCATCAAGAGCTTTTGTGGTCGATAGCATTTTGGTAATAGTATCCTTTTGATTTAATCGTATTTCCTTTGTTAGAAATTCATATTCGAGCGCTAACGAGAATATTTCAGGTATCAAGTATTTTTTGCTTTTAATACTTTTCTATTGTATTTTACTTCTCTTTTTTTCAGGCGCTATTTCAATTTAAAAAGCACAAGGAACCTAGAGAATATAATAGATTTTTTTTTGTATAAAAAAATACAATTTATTGTTACCTAAGTGTCTCTCTAATAATGTCTAGGACACTAAGGGGTTTTTTTTTATCAAATTGAAAAGATAATAGAAATTGAATAAATTCTAAAATCATGAATGTAGGAATAAACGAAAAATTGTGAAACAATTTATGAACATAATTTAAATAAACAAGTAAAAAAAGCTATAATCAGTCAAGCCCGACTATATCATACCCTTCACTACTATCATACCCTTCACTACCAACAATTAAATAAGTTTTTGTTAAGTCTTAGATACATACATTCATATACTATGTGCTATTTTTTCAAAATTTCGAGATTTATATCATTTCCTGCTTAGGGCTTGATATGGGAGCTAGGGTCAATTGTGGACTGATTTTTACCAAATTTTGGTTATTGGTTCATATTTATAAAATATTTATCTGTGCGAAGTTTAAATAATCAAATGCATTTATCTTTAGAGTAATTAACGTTTTTGTGTTTTTATGTGAATATAAACGTCTTTTGAGAATGTGTCTTGTATGGGAGGAATGGTCAAATATGGGCCGATTTCTCCAAAATTAGGAATACTGATTAAGGTTACGATAAGCAATATTTGTGCTGAATATTATTAAAATACAGCTTAATTTGTGTCTATAAAGGACCAAAAACTCTATACCAAAATATGAGCCTGTGCAAAATTTCATTAAATTATCTTTAAAGTTACGACCTGTAGAATGATAACGAGCTTACATGGATAACCGGGTAGCCAGCCGCACGGACCCCGTTAAAACAACTCAGGGAGTGGTTCTAAGTCGATTGGTATACTAAAAGGTGGATCTTAGATCAATATTTCTATGCGTTACAAACATCACCACAAACCCAATATACAGTTTCCTCCTATGGTGGTGAAGGGTATAAAAATGGTTAGTAATTTGAGCCATATTTGTTAAGAAAAGCTTATGATACTTTAAGGTAAATTTAAGACACATCCGGTATCAGTCAAATTAAAGTGACAAAATCATGTACCTAAATAGCAATGCTGGGTATCTGGTAAATGTACGTATGAAGTTTTAAAAATGGCAAAATTTAAAAACGATCAATTTTATTATTACAAAAAAATCACCGAAATATGTATATTAAAATTTCTTGATATTGATGTGAATTCCTTTAGACATATTAATTTGTTAGCTTCTACTAATTATGATTAAAAATTTTTTAATTTACTTATTAGATTTTTTCTTACATTTCGGAGACCATTTTTATTGTTTTCCCTAAACATTTTTTATGAGCAAAATGAAACGAAAAGGTCATTTTCCCTGTTCTCGGTTGAAATTGTTGATTTTTCTGCGGAAGTTCTTGTTATTGCCCTTACTTTGCAAGCCCTCTAGCATTTTTGCTAAATTTAAAATAAAGCCAAAGAAGCCAAATAGAAGTCTGCCAAAATGATAGACTACCTAAATAAAAATGTTAATAAAATTAGATGTACTTGTATAAATTTTATTTTTTTGCTACTTCTAAGATATCAAAGTAGAAAATGCTTAAAAACATAGCAAATAGTAAAAAAAAAATTTAAAACAACTTTCAAAATAAACAGTAAGACCAAGTAAAAGCTAGGCAAAGTTAACAAAGTCTAACGGCAAAGAAGTGTACCAGAGCAAAAGGGAAACTAAACTTTTTGCTAGGAGCTACAAGTGAAAGTTAATGCAGTGGCATAATGATTTATTTAACATACAAATAGACTGAGAATTTAGAAAAAGTTTAAGGGAAAAACTGGAAAAATGAACAAATCAGAAAAAGCTTTTTAGGAAAAATTATTTTCAAAAATGATAAATTTTTTTAGTGTTCATAAATTTTAATTAATTTTGCCTTCTTCTAGTTTCCAAGATAATTTTAAAAGATTTTAAATTTTGTTTATGATCACCTTATCCCTTCATCTCCAAGAAAATCGAGATTTTATGTTTTAATATAAAATATTTTAAATTTTTATTACAAATTTTATTTTTGTTTGAATAATTTTTCTCTGCTGCTTAAGAAAATCTATTTTTAGTAGAAATATTTACTTAGTTAACAAAGATTAGGACTAATTTTGCTCTATTCCTATAGCTCCAAGAAAATCGAACTTTTATACTTTTAATTAAAAAAAAAATCGATCTTAGAACGAATTTTGAAATTTTTCTTAGTGATGCCAGACTTTGCAATTTTCTTTTAACTCTTATAGTTTATACATAAAATTTCAGAAAAAAATTCTTAGTGATCACAGATAAAATTCTTCAAACATGTTTTTAAATTTTTTTGTTAAATAATTTAAAAAATCTATTTTTAGCCATTATATTATTTTACCAAAATAAGACAAGGAAGACATGTTATACATCAATGGAAAGGGAATTTTATATACTTATCATATATTCAATTAAGAAATTGGTTTAAGACTTTTGTTAAAAAAGTGCAACAAAAATAAATTTGCTTAATTTTTGAATATTTGAAATTTTTTGCAAAAAGCTTTAAAACTAATCAAGGTATTAAGATGATTTTTGGAAACAGTATAAACCAATATTTTAAAAATTCAAAAGTATTCATTTCAGAACGAGTTTTGAAATTTTAATGAACATTTTTGAATACAGAAAAGTACACTTTTTGCAATAAATTTATAAAATTTCTTAACATTATTTCTCTATTTTTTTCGCAAAAATCTCTAAAACTAAAGAAGGTATTATACCATTTTTGGACACAGTATGTAATAATATATTAGAAACTCAGAAATATAAATTTTAAAACGGGTCCTAAAATTTTAATTAACATTTTTGAAAACAGAAAAGTATGTTTTTCGAAAATTTGAATTTTTTAGAAAAACGAGCCGTCTATGACTCTATTTATGTCCGAGCTCTATCAAATTTTGGCACACACCTTAAGAACATTACATTTAATATAATTTAATTAAAAAAGATTTTATAATCCATAATCAAACTTTTTTACGGACACAAAAACACAAAAAATTTTGACCAAAAATTTATGATCTTTGACCACCGCTACTTGTAGGGTGCATGTCCAAATGTATTCAAAATTTAGCTTAAACGCATTCCTTAAGCCTAATCTTTCAGAAAACATTAACAGAAATTTAGTTTCTTAAAAACAATTTTCAAATATATAAAAAAAAAATTACTTTTTTTTTTTAAATGCAATTTTTCAAGCTTTTTTCGGCACACAAACTTTGAAGATTTTTTCTGTGCTATAAGCTTTACATAATTTAAAATTTTTTTCTTTTTGTTCATTTAAAAATTTAAAAATTTATCAGTAATTTCACCGAATTTTTAAAAATTGTCCGTCTTATAAAAAATGATTTATAAGCCAAAAAAGGCCAAAAGTCATACCAAAAAATGCAATAAATGCTGTTTGAAGTCAAATATCTCTTGAACTATAAGAGATAATGTAGTACACTATTCATGCTTTTCTTAATTTTTTTAAGAAATTTTCGATAATGTAAAATTCTTTTGGATCGAACTAAATTGGCGAAAGTTGTACTCAACCAAAAATTGTACATACCATAGGTGGGCAACTTTGCTCCAAGGTAGAGCCCACTGTGCGTCCTTAAACGTATTTCTAAAAGCCCAACTCTATTGAGTACTGAATTTTAAAAGCATCCACAATACCAAATATGTTATTGTTGACACAAACCATTTGTAATAATTATGCCATATGTTGTCCAAATCCATATTATTAATAATATCTTGTAGAGCGCTTTTAAAAAATAATTACTTTGATCTTAAACTTTGTAGAGCTTTTTGTATGTAATGTTTTTACCTGAAACATTTTTGTATTTGTGAACACAGAATAAGTTTAATGATGTTTTAGAAAATTTCATTAAAACTGGTCAATTTGTTTCGGAGTTAGTTAAAATGTTAGCAAAAATTTTTTGTGGTAATTAGAGAAACCAAAGAACCTAGTATATAACAAAGTATTTGCTCTACTTCTCTTAGTTAGTCTTAAATAAAATATAGGTAAATGTTATAATCAAAAACTTTTGACATTGTAGGAAATTTAAGATAAGCTCTAGATTTTTGCATACTTTTATAACAATTATTATTTGGTATTCATAAATTTTTGGAAGCAAAATATTCAGCAAACAAAAAATTTTGTTTATGTTACTTTGATATTACCTTACTTCTGAGAAATGGAAGTTACATGTTATTACTATTAAACCTATGTTGTAACTGCAACTATATCTAGCATAAATATTTGAGTAAAGAGCCATTAGCAAAATTTGAAGTTAAGAAAAATAGATGAAATCTTATGTATCTGTATATGAATATGTTCCATATTAGTAATCGGTATCTTCTTGTTGCTGATTGTAGCAGATTGTTACAAGAAAGGCAAAACTTTTGCTAGTAGACATTTCATAAAATTGTGACATACATGTAAGATAAATGAAAATAAACCAGCCATGTTCAAACATTGATTTTACTACCTCAAGTTTTGGGAAAAGTAATCATGCCAATGAAGAGCCAGCACATTTACACTAAACAACAAAATACTTTAAGGCTCTAGCTGTCTTTCTCTTACTCTCTTACTGTTCCCAACTAATACAATCATTCGCTATTTAACACTTGATTTTATTCTCTGCTGTTAAATTCTAGCACAAACGTAAATGTCTTCACAATGTAAACTCTACATGCAAGTGGTCATCACCAGGAATTGGCAGCCCATACCACCAGCAGCCGATGAATATTTTTTACTTTCGTAAGTACCACGATCATTAATAAAACTCGTGAAAATGTGTATTAAAATAATTCAGTTGGACTTTGGATGTTAACAGAGTTGGTTGGTGCCGCTTTGTTAAAGAAAAGACAAAAACAAAATAGGCAAGAAACAAATCAAAATCCAATTTATAGCAACAAAATACATGGTTCGAGAGAACAAAGAAATATAATCTCGAACATTGTTGCCACGATACTATAATTTTTGTAAATATTGGGAATAGTTTTGTAAATATTGGAAATATTTTTTCCAAACAGAAATAAATTTTAGTATTAAATAATTTTTAATTTTCTATAGAAAAATTAAAAAAAAAAAAATTTTCTATAAAAAAATTTTTGCAAGAAAATTTTCTTTGAAAAATTGTTTACAAAAAATTTTCTACAGAAAAATTTTTGTAAGAAAATTTTCTATGGGATAATTTTTTATAAAAAAATTTTCTTTAGAAAAATTTTTGATCAACAATTTTCTATAGAAAAATTTTTGATAAAAAATTTTCTATAGAAAAATTTTTAATAAAAAATTTTCTTTAGAAAAATTTTTAATAAAAAATTTTCTATAGAAAAAATTTTGATAACAAAGTTTTCTATAGAAAAACTTTTGATAAAAAATTATTCTATGGAAAAACTTATAAAAAACTATAATTTTTGTAAATATTAGGAATATTTTTTCCAAACAGAAATAAATTCTAGTATTAAATAATTTTTAATTTTCTATAGAAAAATTTTTGAAAAAAAAAATTTTCTATAAAAAAATTTTTGCAAGAAAATTTTTCTTGAAAAATTGTTTACAAAAAATTTTCTATTGAAAAATTTATGTAAGAAAATTTTCTATGGAATAATTTTTTATAAAAAAATTTTCTATAGAAAAATTTTTGATCAACAATTTTCTATAGAAAAATTTTTGATAAAAAATTTTCTATAGAAAAATTTTTAATAAAAAATTTTCTTTAGAAAAATTTTTAATAAAAAATTTTGATAAAAAAGTTTTCTATAGAAAAACTTTTGATAAAAAATTATTCTATGGAAAAACTTTTGAAAAAAAAGTTTTCTGTAGAAAAACTTTTGATAAAAAATATTTTCTATAGAAACATTTTTGATAAACAAATTTTCTATAGAAAACTTTCTGATAAAAAAATTTTCTATAGAAAGCTTTTTGAAAAAAAATTTCTATAGAAAACTTTTTGATAACAAAATTTTCTATAGAACAAAGAAATATAATCTCGAACATTGTTGCCACTACACTATAATTTTGTAAACATTGGGAATATTTTTGTAAATATTGGGAACATTTTTCACTACTATTTTTGTAAACATTGGGAATATTTTTGTAAATATTGGGAATATTTTTTAAAACAAAAAAAATTCTAGTACTAAAATATTTTAGAGTTTCTATAGAAAAACTTTTGATAAGAAAATTTTCTATAAAAAAAATTTTGTAAGAAAATTTTCTGTAGTAAAATTGTTTACAAAAAATTTTCTAGAAAAAAATTTTGGTCAGAAAATTTTCTATAGAATAATTTTTTACAAAAAAATTTTCTATAGAAACATTTTTGATAAAAAATTTTCTATAGAAAAATTTTTAATAAAAAATTTTCTATAGAAAATTTTTTGAAAAAAAATGTCAGTAGAAAAATTTTTTAAAAAAATATCAATAGAAAAATTTTTGAAAAAAAATTTACCGTAGAAAAATATTTGAAAAAAAATTTTTCATAGAAAAATTTTTGATAAACAAATTTTCTATAGAAAAATTTTTGATAAAAAAAAGTTTCCATAGAATATTTTTTGATAAACAAATTTTCTATAGAAAAATTTTTGCAAAAAAAGTTTTCCATAGAAAAATTTTTGATAAAAAAGTTTTCTTTGGAAAAACTTTTGATAAAAAAGTTTTCTATAGAAAAACTTTTGATAAAAAAATTTTCTATAGAAAAATTTTTGATAAAAAAAATTTCTATAGAAAACTTTCTGAAAAAAAATTTTCTATAGAAAACTTTTTGATAAAAAAATTTTCTGTAGAAAACTTTTTGATAAAAAAATTTTCTATAGAAAACTTTCTGAAAAAAAATTTTCTATAGAAAACTTTTTGATAAAAAAATTTTCTATAGAAAACTTTTTGAAAAAAAATTTTCTGTAGAAAACTTTTTGATAAAAAAATTTTCTCAAAAAATAACAAATTAGTCGGGATGTAAATATTATTCAAAAAGAAGTGTATTTGCATTTGATCCCAAACCTGTTACATTTATTTATTAATGTAACAGATCAATTTATTGATAAAAAGCCAAAAAATGTTTGCGGAGAAACCAAATTCCTCGACGCGTTTCGATGGTTGGTTAAGCCATCTCTTCAGGAGGATTATCCCCAATTTAGATAGATCGAAAACCTCGCATTATTACTAAATTTACAAACATAACTATTAAGAATTATGTTCATAAACCAAAAGTAAAAGCGTAGATTATCGACTGAACAAAAACAAACATTTTTCAGTTTTCATCTACCTTCACTTCCCACATTCTTGCTGTAGCCGTTGGCTACTATATGCAGAATGCTGTGAAGAAGGGGGGGGGGGGGGGGGGTAAGATGTTTTAAAATAAACAAGTTTATTTTAAAAATAAGCTGAATGCATGCAGTTTTATCAAAAAATAACAAATTAGTCGGGATGTAAATATTATTCAAAAAAAAGTGTATTTTGTAAAAAAATTTTCTATAGAAAACTTTTTGATAAAAAAAATTTTCTATAGAAAATTAAAAAAAAAATTTCTATAGAAAAATTTTTGATACAAATATTAAAAAAAAATTGAATAGAAAACATTTTCTTTTTAATAAGTTAGAACAACACTTTTAAAAAAAAACCTATTTTAGTTAAAAGTATAAAAGGATGGCAACTCTGCCGACAATTTTTTTGTTCTATTCTCTTTGCGCCGATCCATGGTCATCACTGATCTAAATGTTTAAAGTTTACAAGTTTTTGCATGCGAGTAAGAAAAAAAATAACATAAAATGTTTGGCATATTTAAATTGTTGGCTATACATAGGGAAATTTCTAACATCATTTGTCTCCGTAGTTGTGTTTCTTATATGTAACCTTAAACACTATATGAACATACATACATATACTCACTTACATAGACTAGAGTATATGTGCCATTTGCAACTTTAGTTTGTAAGTAAATGAAATTGTTATTATAGAGTTATTTTTCACTTCTATTTCCTCTTACGATATTATAGGAAATCTACATGAAATAAACTTTCAACATAAGATTCCTTAGAATAAATAAATTTCATTTCAGAAATTATGAAAGTAGGCCTAACTCTCGGTGTATGTATGAACAGTTATAAATATGCATGTAAATTACTTCTATGATTAAGTGTATTTGGGTTCTTAAAGTCAATAGCATTTGTATTAAGTTAACATCATAAGATAGTCAGACATAAGATTAATCGTATCTTGATGCAGTATAAAATTAATTTATATAAGATAATTAAGGATGATGATCAAAAGACAATGTCTGGCAATCAACTTGTAGAGTATTAGGTAAGTATTGTAATTTTTTCAAAAATTAAACTAATTTTAAGACAGATTTTATAGTGAACACTTATATTGTTTTGGAGAAATTTGGGTACTTTTCTTTTAAAATTTTATACTTAAAAAAAGTACTTTATAGATTTTCGATTACTATTATTTAAGGTTCTTGAATTAAGGCCCGTTTTCAACGAAACTAGTTTGTGCGGACCCCTTTTTAGTCTAGAGACAGTTTCTTTTTTTTATTAGATGGTTCCTTAATCGATGAAACATAATTTTCTATGGGCCTTTTAACCAGGCCCTTTTCAGCATTTTCGAGATGTAAGGGTACCATGGATAAAACTTTCAGTATATGGGGGAAAATTTGAAAACATAAAAAAATATTTTACATATTTTTTGTTATCTTCCCCCTTTATGAGATGAGTCAATAGAAAAGTAACTTTTTATTAAAATATTTAGTGCAAATTACTTTGTACCCCAAAGACAATATGTTGATTTTGGTTTGTATAAAATTATCAAAGTTACTCTTATGAATTTATGAATATTAAATAATTGTTATGAGAAAGTATATACTAAAAATCAAGGGTATGTCATGAATATGGTATGTCATGAATATCTTAAAGTTATAACTAAAAAGACAAACTATAGTAATAGAGACCCCATATGAAAAGTAATTGCTAAACTTGTAGTCAAATGCTTGAATTTTACATCAAATACTATGCAAATATTTCTGTTTTAAGTTCTTGTCATCGGATTTGAATTTAAAATGTTTATATTGAAGTAATTAAGAAAAAGTGCTTTGTTTTTGGCATTACATATTGTAATCAGATTGGTTGATCCCAGGGTCAACATGCACTTTTAAAAGCAAAAAAAAAAAAAAAAATACAAAAAGTCTTATAGTCGATCCAGGTCGAACATATGATAACCTACACTACTAAGTCAAAATGTTTTCCAATTAATTATAAAGTTACTTTTCAATCCATAGAGACCATATTTTTTAAATTTGAAAGAATTTTATAATAAAAAATTTTCTAAAGATAAAGCTTTATAATGAAATCTTTTCTATAGAAAAAATTTTATAATAAAATTTTTTCTATAGTAAAAATTTTATAATGAAATTTTTTCTATAGAAAAAATTTTATAATGAAATTTTTTCTATAGAAAAAATTTTATAATGAAATTTTTTCTATAGTAAAAATTTTATAATGAAATTTTTTCTATAGAAAAAATTTTATATTGAAATTTTTTCTATAGAAAAAATTTTATAATGAATTTTTTTCTATAGAAAAAATTTTATAATGAAATTTTTTCTATAGAAAAAATTTTATAATGAAATTTTTTCTATAAAAAAAATTTTATAATGAAATTTTTTCTATAGAAAAAATTTTATAATGAAATTTTTTCTATAGAAAAAATTTTATAATGAAATTTTTTCTATAGAAAAAATTTTATGATGAAATTTTTTCTATAGGAAAAATTGTATAATGAAATATTTTTGTTATAGACAAAATTTTATAATGAAATTAAAAAAAAAAAAAAAATTATAATGAAATTTTTTCTATAGAAAAAATTTTATAATGAAATTTTCTATAGAAAAAATTATATAATAAAATTTTTTCTATAGAAAATATTTTAATAAAATTTTTTCTATAGAAAAGTTGAAAAAATTTTAAAATAAAAAACTTCCTAAAGAAAAAGTTTTATATTGAAAATTTTTTATATTGAAAATTTTATAACAAAAATAACAAAATAACAAACATTTTTCTATAGATAAAATTTTATAATGAAATTTTTTTTATAGAAAAATTTTTAATGAAATTTTTTCTATAGAAAAAATTTTATAATGAAATTTTTTTTATAGAAAAAATTTTATAAAGAAATTTTTTCTATAGAAAAAATTTTATAATGAAATTTTTTCTATAGAAACAATTTTATAATAAAGTTTTTTCTATAGAAAAAATTTTATAATGAAATTTTTTCTATAGAAAAAATTTTCTAATGAAATTTTTTCTATAGAAAAAATTTTCTAATGAAATTTTTTCTATAGAAAAAATTTTCTAATGAAATTTTTTCTATAGAAAAAATTTTCTAATGAAATTTTTTCTATAGAAAAAATTTTCTAATGAAATTTTTTCTATAGAAAAAATTTTCTAATGAAATTTTTTCTATAGAAAAAATTTTCGAATGAAATTTTTTCTAAAGAAAAAAATTTATAATGAAATTTTTTCTATAGAAAAAATTTTATAATTAAATTTTTTCTATAGAAAAAATTTTATAATGAAATTTTTTCTATAGAAAAAATTTTATAATGAAATTTTTTCTATAGAAACAATTTTATAATGAAATTTTTTCTATAGAAGAAATTTTATAATAAAGTTTTTTCTATAGAAAAAATTTTGCAATGACATTTTTTCTATAGAAAAAATATTAAAAGGAAATTTTTGCTATAGAAAAAATTTTATAATGAAATTTTTTCTATAGAAAAAATTTTATAATGAAATTTTTTCTATAGAAAAAATTTTATAATGAAATTTTTTCTATAGAAAAAATTTTATAATGAAATTTTTTCTATAGAAAAAATTTTATAATGAAATTTTTTCTATAGAAAAAATTTTATAATGAAATTTTTTCTATAGAAAAAATTTTATAATGAAATTTTTTCTATAGAAAAAATTTTATAATGAAATTTTTTCTATAGAAAAAATTTTATAATGAAATTTTTTCTATAGAAAAAATTTTATAATGAAATTTTTTCTATAGAAAAAATTTTATAATGAAATTTTTTCCATAGAAAAAAATTAAAAAAGAAATTAATATAGAAACAATTTTATTAAAAAAATTTTTCTATGGAAAAAATTATAATGAAATAATGAATTTTTTTTTATGTAATGAAATTTTTTTATAGAAAAAATGTTGTAATGAAAATATTGTATATAGAAAAAATTTTATAATGAACATTTTTCGATAGAAAAATTTTATAATGAAAATTTTTCTATAGAAAAAAATTTATAATAAAAAATTTTCTAAAGCAAAAATTTTGTAATGAATTTTTTTTATCCAAAATTTCTGTAACCAAAAATTTTCTTATTGCTCAGTTATGAAATTAGACATATCACTCTAACATTACTTAAATTGATTCTATTAAATAAAAAGTAAACCTCAAGAAAAACCAATAATACCAATAACCAAAAATATATCCCCAAAAATCAGTCACATAAATAAAGTACTTCATATAAATAGAAACATTTCTTTGTAACATACATATGCCTGTATTGTAGAAGTAAATCTAACCAAGCAATTCGCTTTTATCTTGTTAGCCATGTCCTACTTGTCTGTTATCTAGTTAATCTTGAATTGGTTTCTTTGCCAATAAATAAAATATTTATGTATTTGTATAATGGCCAGTCTGCAATGTCTCTGTTAAAAAAAGGACTAAATTTATGTTTATCATGGACTACTTTAAGTTGACTTGGGAAAACAATTTTATGGTATACTTAGAGCAAGAATAACAAAGGAGAAATTAAGATATATTACAGAGTATTTCTTAGTATATCGATTTGTTTAAGGGTTTTATTTTGATATGTTTTACACTTTTTTATGTGCTTGTATTTGTGAATGTTATACTTTATAAATCCAGAAGTTCCGTAATTACAGTTTTTTTTTGAAATTGTGAAGTTCTTATTATCAAATTATAATTTTACGGAAATATTATTCTAGATTACACCATTTATTATTTCTAGAAAATATTTATCAATTTGGAACGGCTGTATAAGTATATTTTCTTGTTATGCTTAAGTGTCAATCTTAATAAATTTTCGTTATATTTTCGGCAAAACATATTGGGAAAGGAAAGGCAAAATGGATATTTTATTCCCAATTTGTACCCATAAGCATGTGTTTGGACACTGAACGTGCTGTCATTTTAAATGAATATTTAATGTTTAACTAAATGATCATTTAAGTGTTGCTTCTTTATCATTCAGGAATGATAAACTATTTACATGTTACCAATACACTCCCATCTCTGTAAGTTACACATATACATTACGCCCATTTTTATAGTCATTTACACACAAAGACCATAAAAAACACAAACAAAATAATGAGTATATGGGATAATAAAGCGGGGTTAAACGAAGTTGTGATACCTTAAACAATTGCAGAGAAACTATATAGTGAAACTAAATTTTTAAAAATTAGTCCTATTTGATATAGGGCAATCAAGTTGTGAAAGAAGATTTGTTATTTTAAAAATTGCTTATAGTGTTTTAAGCTTTTATTAAGAAAAAAACAATTATGCTATAACTTCCTAAATAGTACTTTACTTTTTCTTAAGTAGAATTAAAATCACTCTTTCCTTTAGACACAGATACTTATATTAAATATTTTGTCTTTCATACAATAAAATTTTTTTAATACAAAAGTATAAACAAGAAACCAATAAACGTGCATACCAAAGAACTTTTACGATTAATTCAATATTCTCCGTAAATAAAAGAAACATCTTTTTCAGATGCAGATTATGGTTTTGCCTGAACACGTACCATCTTTAAATGGACTTTTAACGACAAGACCAAGAGCCAGCAGAAGCAACAAACAGCAAATAATATCAAAAAGAATATGAAACACAGATATTAATTCAATGTAGGAGGCGAAACTCCAATAACAAATACTTTCGCAATTTCAAATTTTTAATAAATAAATATTCGGTTGTGCCGAATCTTATATACCCACCATCAAAATTGTGTTAGATTTAGAAACATATCTCAGGGTGCAGCTAATGCAAAATGTATACCAAATTTGAAAAAAAATTTCTTACTCTAGTTGGTAAAATCTTTGGACTAAATTCGGTTGCAGTAGCTTTATAGTTCAACATTTAAAAGTCTCTAGGTCGGTTTCCTAGTAATTACTTTGCATAAATTTTGTTCTCATAACCGGGTATAGTCTTACACTATAAGCTTTTGAAGACTTTTCGTTGTGCTTAAAAGTCAGACCAAACAAGTTGAAAGTTATACTATAGATCCATATTTTGTTAGTAGTTCCTAATGCATTCACCGTATATAAATTCTGGGCTTAGCATTGATTAATAGCCATCTAATTTCGCATCTGCAATCTTAATATAGTAAATGTACCTCTAAATCTTTATAATTGTAGATATAAAAAGGAGATGTTATATATATATATAAGAACTATAGTCAAATGTTGATCAACTATCACAACATTTTATACATCGGCTGGTGTTTATATAAAGATAATGCTTGCAAAATTTAGTGGCCATAGCTATCATAGTTTATAACTTGTAAGCTTTTAACATTACTTTGTGGCGTTTTAGTGGTTTCTGGGAGCGGTTTTGATATGAAAGCTATGGTCAAATATGGACCAATTCCTATAAAATTTGATATAGTTACCAATAGTTGCATAAAATTCTCTATTCTAAATCAAGTTGTCATATCTATTACAATTGGATTTAATTTATCAACATTAATGTGATTCCGGGGCGGGGTTATATGGGAGCTCTAACTAAATGTAAATCGATTTCACCCACAACTTCAACCTCAAAATATCAAAAGTTGGTATACAAATTTTTATAAAAAATTTTTGTTATACAAATTTTTATAAAAAAATTTTTGTTATACAAATTTTTATAAAAAATTTTCTGCTTAATCATTTTTTATAAAAAATTTTTGGTATACATTTTTTTTTAAAATTTTCGATATAAATATTTTTTATAGAAAATTTTTAATATAAATTTTTTTTTAGAGAATTTTTCGTAAGAATTTTTTTTTTATAGAAAATTAACGTTTTAAAATTTTTTATAGAAAATTGTCGGTACAAAATTTGTTATAAAAAAAATTTGGTATAAAATTTTTTATAGAAAATTTTCGGAATAAAAATATCTTATAACAAATTTTCGGTATAAAAATTTTTTATAAGAAATTTTCTGTATAAAATTGTTTATAGAAAATTTTCTGTAGAAAAATTTTTCTATAAAATTTTTGATATAATTTTTTTTTTAATTTTTTATGGAAAATTTTGGTTATTAAAATTTTCTGCAGAAAATTTCTTGTATAAAATTTTTCTATAGAAAATTTTGGGTACAAAAATTTTTTATAGCAAATGGTTCTTATAAACATTTTTTATAGAAAATTTCATTATAAAAATTGTTTATATAAAATTTTCTGTATAAGATTTGTTTATAGAAAATGTTCGATTTAGAAATTGCTTACAGACAATTTCCGGTATAAAAGTTGTTTGTTTTACCTATTTTTATGTTTTTTTATTACTTAAATGATACTTTTATATCTTATTAAGATTATAAAAGTAAAAACAACTTTATATAAAAGTGTTTGATTTGATTTACGCGATTTTATCAGGAACGTATATACCGCGTAAACCAAGGTACAGGTGTTTTTTCAAAATAATTTATTTTGCAAAAATTTTAATAAAATTTGATATCTTAACATATTCATATATTTGTCAAAACATTTAATTTAAATAAAATTTTTTTACTATGAGGGAATTTTCGACATATAAGTTATAATATGTGATGCTCGAAATATTAGATTATCCTAAAAGTATGTTACACAAATGTTTCTGAAATATCCTACATTTCGATCGATATCGAATGTGGCGATTTGTCTCCTGGGGCCAAATTACAGCATTCGATATCGATCGAAATCTTAGATATTTTCAAAACATTTGTATAGCATACTTTAAGGATAATCAAAATTATTTAAAAGATGCATAGTTTAATATATATTTTTTTTTAAGTTATTTGCCAAAATACGAACAAAAGTAAAAGAGTTTCAATTGAACTATATGTTTTTAAAAAATAATCAATTTGGATACCAAATTTCAATAAACTTTTTGTATCGAAGTAACTTTGAATATCCTTAAAGTATGCTTCACAATATTCGCTTAAAAGTCTGAGTTTTCGATCGATATCGAATGTGGCGATTTGTCTCCTGATTTTAACTGTGATTAGGGACATTTTTTTAGCTTTTTTTATC
The DNA here is from genome assembly GCA_933228675.1 of Stomorhina lunata. Taxonomy (NCBI): domain Eukaryota; kingdom Metazoa; phylum Arthropoda; class Insecta; order Diptera; family Rhiniidae; genus Stomorhina; species Stomorhina lunata. The sequence goes on along the minus strand of OW121740.1, from coordinate 5,341,798 downwards.
TTTAGGCTTTTAGTGAATTTGTATGGAAAAATCCAAGAGAAAAATTTATCATATTTTTTTAAAGTATACAAAACTACAAGCTTGTTCCAACATATATGTATATATAAATATGTATGTTATATGTTTATAAAGTGATTCGTGTGTTCCATTTATTTGATACGACCTACTTTTCCGTTTTTTTGGTGGCTTTCAATATCAACAATGACTTACGGCATCCTGTACCACAATATGCGGCATAAAAAATATGTTAAAATAAAAAATGCTTTTATTGGGTGCATGCATTTCCGTGTCGCCTTACATTACCCACCCTCCTTGCTCTATTTAAAGACAACAATTTGTGACACATAGTGGAAAAAAGTCATACCTACTCCACCTATTTCTTTTTTTTTTTAAGTCAGAAATCATATTCATTCATCCGCATGTAACCAACACAACATCAACCAATACAACACTCCAGCACATGCCGTATTGCAAAAAATTGGAGGTTGTTTGTTGCATGCCTCAAAGTTTTGTTGGCTGACTTTTAAAATGACTGTTGAGGTTGTGTGTTGAATGTATGGCAAGTTTATGGGGGCGATAATGAATTCCTTTTCTATTTTTATCACTGTTTGCATGCGAGTATGGGTTAGAGTTTTATGCAATTTTTCCAAATCACTTTTTATTTATGGAACTTACTCGAATTACTTGCAACACATCCGTCTTTACAATCACGTATGTGTATTTTGCATAAAGATAAGGGTGCACTGTTTTAGTTCTTTTGACTTTTTTTGTTTTTGCTGCCAAAGAGTCATAACTTAAAAAAATAAGAAAAATGCCTAAAAATCTTGAAATTTAAAAAACCAAATTTAAAATATTTAAATTAAAATTATATTAAACAAAAATTTAAAAAGATTGATAAATTCCGAAAAAAATTATTTTGACTTATGATTTTCTCCTTGTTATCAAAGCTTGATTTCTGCTTTTTGCCATCGACTGGTTTCTGTTAAACGCTCAGTCAAAACATTTATTCCACCTCGTTGTTGTTGAGTGCTCGAAATTGTGGTAGTTTATCAATGTATCATCCTTGCTCCACTGGCTTTGCCATATGTGTCACTAAAGGTGGTTTTGGCTGTAGTTGGCTTCTGCTAAGCATTGCACCCAATATAAGATTGATGTCATTGTCATAAAATCTGAAGAAATCGTTGGTAAAATTTTTATATTTGTCTCCAAATTTGAATGCAAGTAAAATTTTGTTATGTTTTTTAGAGGCCAAAAAGTGGGGAGGGGATTTTGGTATAAAATGGTTTTGTTGCTGAAGTTTAGAATTAGATAAGGCAAACATAGGTAAAAGATATGAATGTTAAGAATAGATTTTCTAAAAAAATGGTTATATACAAATTTCATAATTAGTTGAGCTCTAACAACCAAAAATAGTCAAGTTGATCTTGAATTTTAATGTAAAGCTATTTAGATGGAAGCGTTTAATTTGCTCATTCGAACAAGGTGAAATATATATTTCAAATTTTTATTTGATTTCTCCTTTGAAATATATCTATTATTTTTACTTAGAACAACAACCAATAATAACCAAAACAGAAAATAAAATTTAGTTAAAGAAGAAATAAAGAACAAAAGCCATAAAACACAGAAACAAACAAAAATATCAATTACCTAAATATAAGTGTTTAGTTTTTTCTAGAAATACATTTAAAATGCAACATAGGTGGTAGAATATGGACTTAGTTGCTTGCTATAAACAGGAAATAAAAACAAATAACATTTCGTTGCTGCTGTTGGTGGCTAAACTTTTCTTTCATTGCTAATCAAATATTAAATTTAAAAAGTTTCCATTTTATATCCTCTACTAAAAATAATGGGGAGTATATAGAGATTTTCATTTCGTTTGTAATTTCCTTAAATATTGGCTCAAAAACCAAAAATGATATATGTTCCGAATCCTTAAAAAATTCTAAGACGATCTGTCTGTCCGTCCGTCTGTCTGTCTGTCTGTCTGTCTGTCTGTCTGTCTGTCTGTCTGTCTGTCTGTCTGTCTGTCTGTCTGTCTGTCTGTCTGCCCGTCTGTCTGTCTGTCTGTCTGTCTGTCTGTCTGTCTGTCTGTCTGTCTGTCTGTCTGTCTGTCTGTCTGTTTGTCTGTCTGTCTGTCTGTCTGTCTGTCTGTCTGTCTGTCTGTCTGTCTGTCTGTCTGTCTGTCTGTCTGTCTGTCTGTCCGTCTGTCCGTCTGTCCGTCTATCTGTCTGGCTGGCTGTCTGTCTGTCTTTCTATCCGTCTGTTTGCATGACAATTTTTAACAGATAATAAAATTTGGTTTAGCCATTACTCCCACTGCACAGTGGGAAAATACGGTCAAAACTCAATAACTTGGTAATTTCTTGACTTTCGTTCTTGAAATTTTCAGTATATGTAAATAATATTACTTTAGTTAAACTGAAATAGACTTTTTAAGAAAATATAAAGGCTGTGGTCACTTAAAACTGGACAACTAAACATGCTGAAAAATCTATGCTGGAGATTATAAAAATTATTTACTTAAATACGATATATGACTTGTCAAAATCGGACATGTCCTTTCATAGATATTGAGCTCATACTATGAGCTTATAACCAGATTTTGTATATTCTAACAAACTTACGGAAAAACTCTAAACATCGAATATTTTTATAAAAAATATTACGAGTCCTTGAATAATATAAAATTTGCGGATTTTACAATTTTTATTGCATCCACAATTATGTGACCACTACCTATATACTTAAATAAATTATATAAAGGTCATTCAAAATTAAACATTTTGTTGTTTTTTTATTTTTATATATTAATTTTGCATAGAATTAGAAAGGAAACTAAAGAAAATGGCATAAAAATATTACATCACTCCTATATTTCACTTCAAGTAGTGATTTTTTCGCGAAAAATTGCATAAAATTGTGAAAAAGGGGTGTTACTAAAAACGTTATAATTCTTAAAATTGGATGCAAATGGATATGAAATTCATAGAGCTTATTAATGATTCAATTCAGCTATTAGAGAATGTTGTGCTTCAACCTCTAAAAATCTCTTAAAAAAATTCGCGGTCTATCAAACTTTGTATTTAAAATTTTTTAAAAACAATTTTTGTTGGTTGTTTTAATTGCTCAAATTCTAGATGACCAATAGGTCAAAAAATATCAAAATTGATGCGGTTGATTACTAAAAGGTATCTACTTTTTAATCTAAAAAAGAAAAAGTTAAAATTTTACACGTATTCCAAAATTAAGCGAATTTTATATATAGGTTCAAATAGACAAATAATCTTATTAAGAATATATAAATAAATATTCAAACTTTGAGGAATTATTGCAGGCTTAGTAGACATTGCAGTACCGTAAACATTTGGGATTACATGTTTTGAAATGTCAGCTCTAATTTGACATTAAAATTTATAAAAAAAAAATTAAAAAAATCTATAGGGGTTTTGGCCGTAATTGCCTACTGTGCACTGCAACAGAATTTAGTCCAAAGATTTTATCAACAATACCAATTTTCGCAATATTTTATTTCCACATTGGGGGCACATTTTGAATTTATGGTGGGTATATAAGATTCGGCACAGATGAATATAACACTTTTACTTGTTCAAAACTAAAATCAATTTGGATAGGTACAAAAACCAAAAATAGATAAATAAAAAGAAACATTAAAAATTTATGTCAGGTGTATAGCTGAGCAAAAAGTTACGTAGATAATATAACAGATGGAAAAAGGAAAGTTTCCATAAATCTAAAATATTACTAAAATCTAGCCTTCTTTTTTAATATACAAGAGCATTTACTAAAGACAAAATTTGTTTGTTTGCCGCTATTTTCTGCCAGCACATTTTTCACCTCAATTCCTTATATTTTTTTATAATTTTAGCCTCAATTTATTTTTGAAAGTTATATAATGAACAGAAAAAAACGCTTAAAAACGATATAATACTTATATTTTGATAAAACTTTTTTTTGCTCCATAAATGACGTCGTTAACAAGTCCTTAAAAAGCATAAGAAAATTGTTTAAATAGTCTTAATTTTAAAACTTGTTACTAAGTATTGTTTGCTTTTACAATAATACTTTAAGTTCATTAAATTATGACAGGAAACGGATGCTTGTTATTTACGCTTATAAGTATGCTACAAAATGTATGCCTATAAAAGATTTTTTAAGCTCTGTCTGTTCGCTTACAGGTTTCCGATGAAATGTAAAACATAAATAAAGCTTAATAGTTTAATTTATCATAACTGATCAAGGCTATGTTTTATTTCAAAACCTTGAACCGGAAAGAGGTTTTAAAAGAGGTTCAAATAGGCCAGTTATCGCAATATATCTAAAGAATTCATACAGCTTAATATCAAACACTACAAAGGCGGATCAAGAATGGAGCAGGGAAAGTTCCACATCCCAGATAAAGAAAATAATAATAAAGATGGAACCATTAATTAATAAACGAATTATAAAATTGTAAAAAAAAAATAATGTAAAATTTGTGTTGGAAAATTTGACTCATAAGTTTGTCATAACCCTATATTTCCTTTATGAAAAAAAGCGATAGTTCACAAATTTTGGAGAACCGACTGTTGCGTCAATGAGAGAAATTTGGATAAAAAGCAATTTGGATAAAAGGCAAAGTTCCCAGTTTGCCATAAAAATAAAAAAATGATTTTTTATTTTTTTTTATTTATTAAGACTTAAAAAGAATGAAGTGGAAATTATATCAAGTTGAATCTTTGGTAAACACGGTCAAAGCCGCGTTTTAACATTTAGTTTAAAACAAAAATTAATTTAACTGATTCCAAATCACCACACTCAAAAAAGTTTAAAAACTCAAACCTTTTGGGAAATATTTTCTAGCATACTTTAGGGATGTTTAAAATTAATTCTTTTGCAAAATAGTTAAATAAAATTTTATATCTAAATGTGCCCTTTTGATTGTAAAAGTATATAGCTTAAATGAGTCTATTTTAGTATTCAGCGTCTTCTAACAAATAAGTATAAAATTTAATATAATTTATTATATAAATTACTTAGATCACCCTGAAAGTATGCAACACAATTGTTTTTGAATTATCTTAGATTTTGAATGATATGAAATGAGGTGATTTAACTTCTGTTGCTAAATCGCCTCATTTGGTATCCATCGAAAGCTTAGATATTTAAGTAAATATTGTGTAGCATACTTTAGGGACTTTTAATAAAATTTCATAATTAAACATATCCGCTTGATTGTCCAAACATTTAGTTTAAATGCAATTTGTTTACTATCAGGGAACTTTTGACAAATAAACACGAATCGGGGCAAAGAGAACAGAACCAAAAAATAGTCCGCAGAGTTGTCCTTCCTTATACTTTTAACTGAAATAGGCATTTTGTTTTTCAATGTGTAGTTCTAAGGTTTTAAAAGAAAAATTTTTCTACTCCACTTTTTTTATCAAAAATTTTTCAAACAAAATTTCTTTATCAAAAATTTTTCAAACAAAATTTCTTTATCAAAAAATTTTTTTTATCAAAAATTTTTCAATAGATATTTTTCTTATTAAAAGTTCTTCTATAGATATTTTTTTTGTCAAAAATTTTTTATCAAAATTTTTTGTCAAAAATTTTTGACAAGAATTTTTTATTAAAATTTTTTGTCAAAAATTGTTTATCAAATTTTTTTTTATGAAAAAAAAAAATCAAAAATTTTTTTTATCAAAAATTTTTCTATAAAAAATCTTTTTATTATAAATTTTTCTATAGGAAATCTTTTTATCAAAAATTTTTCTATAGAAAATCATTTTATCAATAATTTTTCTATAGAAAATCTTTTTATCAAAAATTTTCTAAAAAAAATTTTTTTATCAAAAAATGTTCTATAGAAAATTTTTTTATCAAACATTTTTCTAAAGATATTTTTTTTATCAAAAATTTTTTTATCAAAAATTATTTTCTCAAAAATTTTCCTATCAAAAAATTTTCTATAGAAAATATTTTTTTGTCAATAATTTTTCTATAGAAAATCTTTTTATCAAAAATGTTTCTATAGAAAATCCTTTTATCAAAAATTTTTCTATAGAAAATTTTTTTATCCAAAATTTTTCTATAGAAAATTTTTTTACTAAAAATTTTCTAAAGAAATTTTTTTTTATCCCAAATTTTCCAATAGAAAATTTTTATATCAAAAATTTTTCTATACAAAACTTTAAAATTTTTTGATATAAAAATATTTTTATAGAAAATTTTTGCAAAAAAATATTTTTATAGAAAAATTTTCTATAAAATATAATTTTTATTGAAAAATTTTCCAAGGAAAAAAATTCTTATCAAAAATTTTTTCTATAAAAAAATGTTTGGATCGAAAATATCTAAAAAATATAAAAATCTATAATTGTTTAATATTATAATTTATTTCTGTTTTGAAAAATTATCCCAATATTTACAAAAATATTCGCAATGTTTATAAAAATAATAGTGTCGTGGCAACAATGTTCGAGATTATATTTCTTGGTTCTCTCGAACCATGTATTTTGTTGCTATAAATTGGATTTTGATTTGCTTCTTGCCTATTTTGTTTATGTTGTTTCTTTAACAAAGCGGCAACTACTCCTACTCTGTTAACATCCAAATAGCAACTTAATGATTTTTATACTCATTTTTACTAGTTTTATTTACGATCGTGGTATTTACGAAAATTACAAAAATTCTTTGGCTTCTGGTGGTATGAACTGCAAATAAGTAACAATATCGTGAACACTTTATCTTGTATATTCTTTACATTACCCTAAAACTATGCTACATAAATGTTCCTGAATATTTTACATTTCGATCTACATCGAATACGGCAGTTTGGCCCCAAGTCGTGTACGACTAACAATGAATTCTACTGCATAGCAATTTCAAATTAATTTAAACTTTTCAACTGACTATAGTACAGTTACCTGAGTTCATACAAATAATGTAAAAATTATTATACCCTTCACCACCATAGGTGGAAAGGGTATAATAAGTTTGTGCTGATGTATGTAACTCATAGAAATATTTGTCTTAGACCCACCTTTTAGTATACCAATAGGCTTAGAATCACTTTCTGAGTCGATTTAGCGATGTCCGTCCGTCCGTCTGGCTGGACGACTGGTTGGACCCCCATGTAATAATTTGGTGAAATTTGGAACAGATCATTTTTTTTTGTTAATGGGACCATGGCTATTGAAATTCGTCAAAATCGGTCCATTATTTATGGTACCTCCCATAGGTCCAACTTCCCAGAATTGATATATTGGCAACAAATATCAATATTTTCTTGAAATTTGAAACAAAAACTGCATATATAATCCAAAATCACTGTTCCAAATTTCGTTCAAATCGGTCCACATTTGACCATATCTGCCATACAAATTCTTCTATCAAAACGCACTAAATCAGACAAAAACAAGTAAGAAAGCGCTATAGGCGGTCAAGCCCTACCATACCCTTCATCACCAAGATCAAAGGTGTTATTTTTCCTGTATTAAGACAAATATTTGCTAAATTTTGCCATCATACAAACATTTTCTCAAAACTTATATATTTAACCTGTTTCCATCATTTGGCCTTATAAGAGAGCTAGGGTCAAATGTGGACCGATTATCTTGAAATTTGGCAAATTGATTACATTTGTTATTTTTATTTTTTAAGTTTATTTTTTTCATACATTTTTTCTGTAACTACAATTTGTTAAATTTCGAGATAATCGGTTCACATTTGACTCTAGCTCTCATATAAGTCCAAGTGACGGAAACAGATTAAATAAATAAGTTTTGAGAAAATGTTTGTATGATGGCAAAATTTAGCAAATATCTGTCTTTATACAGATAAAAGAACACCTTTGACCTTAGTGGTGAAGGGTATCGTATGGTGGGGCTTGGCCGACTATAGCACTTTCTTATTTGTTTTTATACATGTTACTGAGAGTTAAAAACTTCCACTGAAATCCCTTATACATGTCACCTACAACTTTGTAGTTATAGGGAAGTTAATTATTTATAAATTAAATAAACTTACGCAAGCTAGTGAAATCAGGACAATACACATATGTGTCCTGTTAAAACTTGTGTGTACGTGTAATTGTATATTTATGCAAAATTAAGTTCAGTTATAAATATTTCACTCCGTTACCTAGATTACATACGAGTACATATATAACAGGACAAATATGCTGCATGTCCTGCAGCCAGAATTATTGAATAATGTAAGAATGTTCGAAAAAAAATGGATAAAATTAATGAGCATGAAATTGAATGGAAAAATGGAAAATAAATCTGAATTTTGTTTAAGGAAAAATCTGTTATTTATGGAGAAAGAAATGTTAATTGCTTAAAGATTATTTTGTGAAGACTTAATTGCTGGAGTTGTGGCAATAAAATGAAATGAATGTTGGGTTTAATAAACGAAGATTATTGAGTTTTCTTGTGACTGCTTGAGAAACTATTGAGTTTTTATTAAAAAATGCTGCAAAGTAGCATGAATTAAACAATTTTAAGATGAAAATGTATTCATTTTTAATTACTTATACACTTATAAAATATTTATTATCAAGGATCCAGATAAAATGCTTGCAAGACTATAATTACATATTTTTTTTGATACTTTTTAAATCAGTCTTTTTAAAGTTCCTTCAACTTTTCTTACAGACTAATAATAAGAGAATTGTCTTAAGAAAAACTAAAAGAAATATAATTGAAATATCGTTAGATGTTTATTTTATTACTTAGATTTTTTCCTTTTTTTTAAGGATATGTCTTTGAATATAAATGGCTTTAACTTGAAAGAATATCTGTCTCTTTTTTCTAGCCACAAGGTCAAGTTTCTGCCTTTTTAAGTAAGCAATTTTATTTATCTGTTTTCTATGTATTTTTCAAATTCTTTTTATTTCATTTGTCCATTGGCTCTTCTTAAAGTTATATATTCTTTTAGGATTTTATGTTTGTATTTTTCTGCTTATTATTTTATTCATGGGATTACATTTGCTTTTGATGGCCATTGTCATTGAAATTCAACATAAATGTTTTTGTCTCTGTATATTTTGTTTTCCAACTCACTAACAAAGTTTTTCTTTGCTCTACTTCTAAGAAAACCCCAAATATAGTTGAACAGCAAAAAACATGATACATTTGTAGTGGTTCCTAACTGTTGTCAAGTGTGTGTATGTGCGTGTGTGTGTGTACAAGTATATGCTACTGCTGCTGTTCTTTTTGTTTTGAGTTAAATTTAGTTGTTTTAATATTTTAAAACTTTTTGTAGGTTTTTAGTGCGAACATTTCATAGCGCAAATATTCTCCCAGGAATATTTGTGTCACTGTGGTTCCTTTTGGAATAACGTTTGTTGTGTTTGTTACAACAACATGTTGCAAAAGTTATAAAAAGACATGACTGCTTTCATTGTTAAAAATAATGAATGAATAATTTTGTCTTTTTTTTGCAATGCTAAAAAGACCTTTACTATATTTTGGGTTTTATTTTTTCTACTGTTCAACTCGACTGGCGACATGGATTCTGTTACAGTTTTTTTTCCCAGCTTAAGTTTTAATATAAATGTTATTCTTTTTGTATAAATAAATTTTATTTTATTTAATATGATATCGGTTTTTATTCCTCTTTGCTTAAGACTATTTGGGTTTTTGGTTTGTTTGGTAAATACTGGTACTGGCACTGTTTACGTGATGTCAGCAGAAATTATTTTGGAAGAAACTTATGGTGTAAGAAGAATAAACAACTAAATATCAAGTATCATGTGGATGTGATAAGGAAGTACTCGATTACTGGTTGTTTTAATTGTGTCTTTAAAATCATTATTTTAAATTAATTTTTCAAAAATTTACTTTGTTGTGAAAATTTTTAAAAAATTTTCTTTTTTAAGAAAATTTTTAAAAACTTTAGATTTGAAAGGAAATTTTTCAAAAATTTTCTTTTTACAGATTTTTTTTTTTAAATCTACTTTTGAAAGGAAAATTACTATTAAAAGAAAATTTTTGAAAATTATGTTGAAATTAAAGGAAAAATTTAACAAAAACTTACTTAAGACTAGTTTAAAGCAAAATTTAAATTTTATTAAAGACAATTTTGATCAAAATTTCAGTAATGGCAAAATTCTACTAAAGTCATATTTTGATCAAGGTTCTACTAAGGACAAATTTGATAATAAAATTTATTAAGAAAAATTTCGTTAAAAAAATTTTACTAAAGACAAATTTTGATTAAAATTTTACTAAAGTCAAATTTTGAACAAAATTTTACTAAAGACAAATTTTGATTATAATTTTACTGAACACAATTTTTATCAAAATTTTACTAAAAACAAACTTTGATCAAAATTTTACTAAAGAAAAATTTTGATAAAAATTTTACTGAAGAAAAAATTTGATTAAAATTTAACTAAAGAAAAACTATGATCAAAATTTTATTACAGAAAAATTTTGACTTATATCTTACTAAGGACAAATTTATATCAAAATCTTACAAAAAAAAATGCTTGTCTTCAGTAAAATTTTGATCAAAATTTTTCTTTAGTAAAATTTTGATCATAGTTTTTCCTTATTTAAATTTTAATCAAATTTTAATCAAAATTTTACTAAAGAAAAATTTTGATCAAAATCTTACTAAAGAAAAATTTTAAACAAAATTTTACTAAACAAAAATTAAAAAAAAAAAATTGACTAAAGAAAAATTTTGATCAAAATTTTACTAAAGAAAAATTTTGATCAAAATTTTACTAAAGAAAAATTTTGATCAAAATTTTACTAAGGAAAATTTTTGATCAAAATTTTACTAAAGAAAATTTTTGATCAAAATTTTACTAAAGAAAAATTTTGATCAAAATTTTACTAAAGAAAAATTTTGATCAAAATTTTACTAAAGAAAAATTTTGATCAAAATTTTACTAAAGAAAATTTTGATCAAAATTTTAGTAAAGAAAAATTTTGTTCAAAATTTTACTAAAGAAAAATTTTGATCAAAATTTTACTAAAGAAAAATTTTGATCAAAATTTTACTAAAGAAAAATTTTGATCAAAATTTTACTAAAGAAAAATTTTGATCAAAATTTTACTAAAGAAAAATTTTGATCAAAATTTTACTAAAGAAAAATTTTGATCAAAATTTTACTAAAAAAAATTTTGATTAAAATTTTACTAAAGAAAAATTTTGATCAAAATTTTACTAAAGAAAAAATTTGATCAAAATTTTACTAAAGAAAAAATTTGATCAAAATTTTACTAAAGAAAAAATTTGATCAAATTTTTACTAAAGAAAAATTTTGATCAAAATTTTACTAAAGAAAAATTTTGATCAAAATTTTACTAAAGAAAAATTTTGATCAAAATTTTACTAAAAAAAATTTTGATCAAAAATTTATTAAAGATAAATTTTGATCAAAATTTCACTTAAGACAAATTTTAATCAAAATTTTACTAAAGAAAAATTTTGATCAAAATTTTACTAAAGAAAAATTTTGATCAAAGTTTTACTAATGAAAAATTTTGACAAATTTTACTAAAGAAAAATTTTGATCAAAATTTTACTAAAGAAAAATTTTGATCAAAAATTAACAAAAAAAAAATTTTTGATCAAAATATTACTAAAGAAAAATTTTGATCAAAATATTACTAAAGAAAAATTTTGATCAAAATTTTACTAAAGAAAAATTTTGATCATAATTTTACTAAAGAAAAATTTTGATCAAAAATTTTGATCAAAATTTTACTAAAGAAAAATTTTGATCAAAAATATACTAAAGAAAAATTTTGATCAAAATTTTACTGAAGAAAAATTTTGATCAAAATTTTACTAAAGAAAAATGTTGGCCAAAATTTTCCTAAAGAAAAATTTTGACCAAACATTTACTAAAAAAAATTTTGTGATCAAAATTTTACTAAAGAAAAATTTTTATCAAAATTTTACTAAAGAAAAATTTTTATCAAAATTTTACTAAAGAAAAATTTTTATCAAAATTTTACTAAAGAAAAAATTTGATCAAAATTTTACTAAAGAAAAAATTTGATCAAAATTTTACTAAAGAAAAAATTTGATCAAATTTTTACTAAAGAAAAATTTTGATCAAAATTTTACTAAAGAAAAATTTTGATCAAAATTTTACTAAAGAAAAATTTTGATCAAAATTTTACTAAAAAAAATTTTGATCAAAAATTTATTAAAGATAAATTTTGATCAAAATTTCACTTAAGACAAATTTTAATCAAAATTTTACTAAAGAAAAATTTTGATCAAAATTTTACTAAAGAAAAATTTTGATCAAAGTTTTACTAATGAAAAATTTTGACAAATTTTACTAAAGAAAAATTTTGATCAAAATTTTACTAAAGAAAAATTTTGATCAAAAATTAACAAAAAAAAATTTTTGATCAAAATATTACTAAAGAAAAATTTTGATCAAAATATTACTAAAGAAAAATTTTGATCAAAATTTTACTAAAGAAAAATTTTGATCATAATTTTACTAAAGAAAAATTTTGATCAAAAATTTTGATCAAAATTTTACTAAAGAAAAATTTTGATCAAAAATATACTAAAGAAAAATTTTGATCAAAATTTTACTGAAGAAAAATTTTGATCAAAATTTTACTAAAGAAAAATGTTGGCCAAAATTTTCCTAAAGAAAAATTTTGACCAAACATTTACTAAAAAAAATTTTGTGATCAAAATTTTACTAAAGAAAAATTTTTATCAAAATTTTACTAAAGAAAAATTTTTATCAAAATTTTACTAAAGAAAAATTTTTATCAAAATATTACTAAAGAAAAATTTTGATCAAAATTTTACTAAAGAAAAATTTTGATCAAAATTTTACTAAAGAAACATTTTGATCAAAATTTTACTAAAGAAAAATTTTGATCAAAATTTTACTAAAGAAAAATTTTGATCAAAATTTTACTAAAGAAAAATTTTGATCAAAATTTTACTAAAGAAAAATTTTGATCAAAATTTTACTAAAGAAAAATTTTGATCAAAATTTTACTAAAGAAAAATTTTGATCAAAATGTTACTAAAGAAAAATTTTGATCAAAATTTTACTAAAGAAAACTTTTGATCAAAATTTTACTAAACAAAAATTTTGATCAAAATTTTACTAAAGAAAAATTTTGATCAAAATTTTACTAAAGAAAAATTTTGATCAAAATTTTACTAAAGAAAAATGTTGATCAAAATTTTACTAAAGAAAGATTTTGATCAAAATTTTACTTAAGAAAAATGTTGATCAAGATTTTGCTAAAGAAAAATTTTGATCAAGATTTTACTAAAGAAAAATTTTGATCAAAATTTTACTAAAGAAAAATTTTGATCAAATTAAAAAATCTTTTGAAAAACTTATATTGTATAAAAAGTAAAATTTGAAAACCTTTCCATTTAAAAGTAAATTTTAAAAAATTTTCTTACATTTTAAATTTACTAAAGAAAAATTATTATTTTTGTTAATTTTTTGTTTTTTGTTATTTTTTTTGAAAAATTAGGTTTCATCAGGCTTGAGTTCATTTAATTTTCAAATTATTAATTTTGAAAATTGGAAAGTAAATTATGGAGAAAAACTGAAAAAATTATTTTTGAACGCGGCTAGTGGATTGCAATTTCTGTTAAATTGATGATTATCTCTGCAATTTGACAACTCGACTGTGGTCGAGGGCGCTAAGTGCTGATGACGTCCTGTGGCGGGACAGAAATTGCAATCCACTAGCCGCGTTCAAAAATAATTTTTTCAGTTTTTCTCCATAATTTACTTTCCAATTTTCAAAATTAATAATTTGAAAATTAAATGAACTCAAGCCTGATGAAACCTAATTTTTCAATTAATTCTAAAGTTCGAATAATTAATTCCCAAATAATTAAAAAGCAAAGGGCACGTTGCATTTACATACATTCATGTATTTACTTACATACATATGTTGTTAACATTGTTACTATTCTAAAAATAGCATCAAACCAAAAAGTCTTGTTCTTCTCTACATGCCAACGGCAAGTGAAAAGATCGAGCAAAACAAGTAATAGGAGAATACACAATCAATTAAACGTAGGGATGTTCGATCAAACTCAATGAGTTAAATTGATGATTATCTCTGCAATTTGACAACTCGACTGTGGTCGAGGGCGCTAAGTGCTGATGACGTCCTGTGGCGGGACAGAAATTGCAATCCACTAGCCGCGTTCAAAAATAATTTTTTCAGTTTTTCTCCATAATTTACTTTCCAATTTTCAAAATTAATAATTTGAAAATTAAATGAACTCAAGCCTGATGAAACCTAATTTTTCAATTAATTCTAAAGTTCGAATAATTAATTCCCAAATAGTTATTTTTTTTGTTAATTTTTTGAAGAGTTAGGAAATACATTTGAACTACTTTAGCCCAATTTGACCGCTTTCTATATCGAAAAAGGAAAAACTTTCTTTATCTCTTTTCTCAAATTGTTTCAATTTGCACTTAAAATAGATTTTTCTATAGAAATGTGTTAATATTTTTGCCTTCATTTAATTTGTTGTTCTTAAGTGATGACAATCAGAAAGAAGACGGAAACTTTGATTCGTTTATTTTTGCGATTTGTTCTCTAATACAAATTTAGCCAATTCTATAAATGAAGTTGTTGTTAAGGCAGAATTATTTTAGAAGACATCAAAAAGAAAAAAGTTTACGAAGTTCAAAGAAATTTAAAACTATTTGGAATGGGAATTATCTTTAAATAAAATATTTACTTATTTACTCAGAATATCAAATGTTGATAAAGCTTTTTAAACTTAAATTTCCCTTAGGGCTTCCAAAGAATTTCAAAGTTTATTGTCTTCTTATTTTTTGAGCAATTACTTTTAAGGCTAACAATTATGTTTATTTTATTTTCATAAAAAAATATGCCTTCGTACTAAATAAAATCAATTAAAATAATTTGTTTTAATTATCTTAACACATTTAAATGAAAAAAATGGTAAGGACTCATATAAAACATTAGTAATAACAATTAAAAAGCATTAGCATACCTTCAGGGTATTTGTCATGGAATTAAATCTATTGTTTTTTTTATAACAACAAAATATTTTAACTTGTTTTCCCAAAGAAACTGTTAAATTGTCTTTACACACAGGCAAGATTTTACTACATATTTATTTACAGTTACATAGACATATATTAGTATACACATGTATATATAGTTGTATGTATATATGTATACGTGAGTGTATAACAATTTTAGTCATTTAAATGGAACTGTTAGACATTCAAATGAAATCTTTTAACAATTTCTAAATAGACCAAAGGACTTTTGTGTACAACTTAAGAGTTCAGCAATGAAATAATTCCAAACTGAAATGAAATAATAAAAAAATTAAAATATACCAATTTAATTTTGGATTTTATACTCAGTGTATTGCACTAAATTTACGATTTCATTTCTATAATAATAATCAAAAAAAAAATGAAAAAAAAACTTATCTCTGTCGTGTTTTGATTATAAGATGTCGTCCCGACCAATCTCTTATTCTTACATTAAATATTTATATTTCATAAAATTTTGAATATTATAAAGCTTATTTTGTTATTAGAGGAATAGCAAAAAGATTAATAATTTTTTTTAAGTGAGACACGTTCACTTAAAAAAAATTATTAATCTTTTTGCTATTGCTATATCCCTAATTAATGTACTTCCTTTATTTCGTCTTGTTTCAATTGTCAGATTTTAATTACTCTGGGTATTAGAAAATCTGTTAAAACTAAAAGGGCTTATATGCACTTTATACAAAAATTGTCCATAATAAAATTTTGAGTAAAATTTTTCTTTGCTATGATTATGATCAAAATTTGTCTCTAGTAAAATTTTGATCAAAATTTTTCTTTAGCAAAATTTTGATCAAAATTTTTCTTTAGTAAAATTTTGATCAAAATATTTCTTTAGTAAAATTTTGATCAAAATTTTTCTTTAGTAAAATTTTGATCAAAATTTTTCTTTAGTAAAATTTTGATCAAAATTTTTCTTTAGTAAAATTTTGATCAAAATTTTTCTTTAGTAAAATTTTGATCAAAATTTTTCTTTAGTAAAATTTTGATCAAAATTTTTCTTTAGTAAAATTTTGGTCAAAATTTTTCTTTAGTAAAATTTTGAACAAAATTTTTCTTTACTAAAATTTTGATCAAAATTTTTCTTTACTAAAATTTTGATCAAAATTTTTCTTTACTAAAATTTTGGTCAAAATTTTTCTTTAGGAAAATTTTGGCCAACATTTTTCTTTAGTAAAATTTTGGTCAAAATTTTTCTTTAGTAAAATTTTGATCAACATTTTTCTTTAGTAAAATTTTGATCAAAATTTTTCTTTAGTAAAATTTTGATCAAAATTTTTCTTTAGTAAAATTTTGATCAAAATTTTTCTTTAGTAAAATTTTGATCAAAATTTTTCTTTAGTAAAATTTTCATCAAAATTTTTCTTTAGTAAAATTTTGATCAAAATTTTGTTTAGTAAAATTTTGATCAAAATTTTTCTTTAGTAAAATTTTGATCAAAATTTTTCTTTAGTAAAATTTTGATCAAAATTTTTCTTTAGTAAAATTTTGATCAAAATTTTTCTTTAGTAAAATTTTGATCAAAATTTTTCTTTAGTAAAATTTTGATAAACCTTTTTCTTTAGTAAAATTTTGATCAAAAATTTTCTTTAATAAAATTTTGATCAAAATTTGTCTTCAGTAAAATTTTGATCAAAATTTGTCTTTAGTAAAATTTTGATCAAAATTTGTCTTTAGTAAAATTTTGATCAAAATTTGTCTTTAGTAAAATTTTGATCAAAATTTGTCTTTAGTAAAATTTTGATCAAGATTTGTCTTTAGTAAAATTTTGATCAAAATTTTTCTTTAGTAAAATTTTGAACAAAATTTTTCTTTACTAAAATTTTCATCAAAATTTATCTTTACTAAAATTTTGATCAAAATTTATCTTTAGTAAAATTTTGATCAAAATTTTTCTTTAGTAAATTTTTGATCAAAATTTTTCTTTAGTAAAATTTTGATCAAAATTTGTCTTTAGTAAAATTTTGATCAAAATTTGTCTTTAGTAAAATTTTGATCAAAATTTGTCTTTAGTAAAATTTTGATCAAAATTTTTCTTTAGTAAAATTATGAACAAAATTTTTCTTTACTAAAATTTTGATCAAAATTTATCTTTAGTAAAATTTTGATCAAAATTTTTCTTAAGTAAAATTTTGATCAAAATTTTTCTTTAGTAAAATTTTGATCAAAATTTTTCTTTAGTAAAATTTTGATCGAAATTTTTCTTTAGTAAAATTTTGATCAAAATTTTTCTTTAGTAAAATTTTGATCAAAATTTTTCTTTAGTAAAATTTTGATCAAAATTTTTCTTTAGTAAAATTTTGATCAAAATTTGTCTTTAGTAAAATTTTGATCAAAATTTTTCTTTAGTAAAATTTTGATCAAAATTTTTCTTTAGTAAAATTTTGATCAAAATTTTTCTTTAGTAAAATTTTGATTAAAATTTTTCTTTAGTAAATTTTTGATTAAAATTTTTCTTTAGTAAATTTTTGATTAAAATTTTTCTTTAGTAAATTTTTGATCAAAATTTTTCTTTAGTAAAATTTTGATCAAAATTTTTCTTTAGTAAAATTTTGATCAAAATTTTTCTTTAGTAAAATTTTGATCAAAATTTTTCTTTAGTAAAATTTTGATCAAAATTTTTCTTTAGTAAAATTTTGATCAAAATTTTTCTTTAGTAAAATTTTGATCAAAATTTTTCTTTAGTAAAATTTTGATCAAAATTTTTCTTTAGTAAAATTTTGATCAAAATTTTTCTTTAGTAAAATTTTGATCAAAATTTTTCTTTCGTAAAATTTTCATCAAAATTTTTCTTTAGTAAAATTTTGATCAAAATTTTTGTTTAGTAAAATTTTGATCAAAATTTTTCTTTAGTAAAATTTTGATCAAAATTTTTCTTTAGTAAAATTTTGATCAAAATTTTTCTTTAGTAAAATTTTGATCAAAATTTTTCTTTAGTAAAATTTTGATCAAAATTTTTCTTTAGTAAAATTTTGATCAAAATTTATCTTTAGTAAAATTTTGATCAAAATTTTTCTTTAGTAAAATTTTGATCAAAATTTTTCTTTAGTAAAATTTTGATCAAAATTTTTCTTTAGTAAAATTTTGATCAAAATTTTTCTTTAGTAAAATTTTGATCAAAATTTTTCTTTAGTAAAATTTTGATCAAAATTTGTCTTTAGTAAAATTTTGATCAAAATATTTCTTTAGTTAAATTTTGATCAAAATATTTCTTTAGTTAAATTTTGATCAAAATATTTCTTTAGTTAAATTTTAATAAAAATTTTTCTTTAGTTAAATTTTGATCAAAATTTTTCTTTAGTTAGATTTTGATCAAAATTTTTCTTTAGTAAAATTTTGATCAAAATTTTTCTTTAGTAAAATTTTGATCAAAATTTTTCTTTAGTAAAATTTTGATCAAAATTTTTCTTTAGTAAAATTTTGATCAAAATTTTTCTTTAGTAAAATTTTGATCAACATTTTTCTTTAGTAAAATTTTGATCAAAATTTTTCTTTAGTAAAATTTTGATCAAAATTTTTCTTTAGTAATATTTTGATAAACCTTTTTCTTTAGTAAAATTTTGATCAAATTTTTCTTTAGTAAAATTTTGATCAAAATTTGTCTTTAGTAAAATTTTGATCAAAATTTGTCTTTAGTAAAAATTTGATTACGATTTTAGTCAAAATTTGTCTTTAGTAAAATTTTTGTCAAAATTTATTTTTAGTAAAATTTTGATCAAGATATGTCATGATGTGAGTTTTTAACCTATATTATTTTCGATTACATAAAAATTTATAGTACCCTTCCCATTTATAGTGGTATACGGTGGCGCATATAAGTGGCGTTTTCAGTTAAAGCAATTTTTGTGATTTATTTCCCTTCAATTAAATTTCAATTAATATTTCAATTGTTAAATGTGGGTTGAAGGTTTTTCTTTAACGTTTTGAATTAAATTTATGATTTCTTACAGAAACGAGACTCAGGCAAAAATGAATACTCCAGCACAAACTTCACTGAAGTCCTTGATGTTGGTTATGAAGTTAAATGGAAGTGAAATACAAACGCGCTTAAATTGTATTTTATTTCTTTGATTTATGGTAAGCCATTATTTTAAACACAAAAAGTATTTAAATAATTGATGAGGAATGTAAAAGTACTAATTTTTAAGTTGTTCGTTGTTTCAGGTTGCATTAATAATTCAAAGGGAATATCCTGGTTAAATTAATTTTCTTGCAATTAAAA
>OW121740.1:5260000-5317500 GCA_933228675.1 Stomorhina lunata | reverse complement strand
AATTGGGTATCCAAGACAGGCACTCCAAGGGGTAGTCTAATTTCAACCCAAATTAATAGAACGGAGCTTTGAGTTAATTAATAGACGTGTATTGAATTTTATCAAATTTTGTTGAGAATTGGGAATTGTGCATTAAAAATTGGTGAAACAAAGGGGATCCATGGCAGGTACTTCAAGAAGTCTACGAATTTCAACAAAAATTAATAGACCTCTTTTTTGAATTAATTAATAAACGTATGTTAAATTTCACCAAATTCTATTTACAATTGCGACTTGTACATTGAGAAGAAAAGTAGGTGAAAAAATTAATGGATTTCGAAATTTTTTTAATTCTTATTATGAAAATATCTTATCGTTTTACTATCAACGTGATTGGTCTAACTATTAAGAACAACGAAAAGTATTTAACAGCTGTAAAACTAACTGACACCAAATTTTGTTTAAAGTAAATACCAGGGAAACCACTTGATGCTCTTAAATGTTGAACTATAAAGCTACTGCAACCGGCCTTAGTCCAAAGATGTTACAAACTACAACAATTTTTTTTCGACTTTATTCCATATTTTAAATAACCTGCACCCTCGGAGCTATGTCAGATATGTTTCTAAATTTAACACAATTTCATGTTGGGTATATAAGATTCGGCACAGCCGACTATAACACTCTTACTTGTTTCTTTTAACTTTGCTCTGGCATTAGTTTCAATACACTCCATAAAGTTTAAGGAGTTAGTGGATCAAAGCTAAAATAACATCAATAATTACGTTTGTTTACCAAACACATTCATACACACACACATGAACAAACACTAACACTTAGAATTCGATTTCATATAAAATATTTACGCTTAGGGCTTACACTATTAACAACACGAACAACTTAATTAAGAGGCAATCTAAGGTGATAATTATAAATATATTGTGAGGGTTTATTCGGATAATGTGTTTAGTATCACATCAACAAAATTAGGATGTTTTTATATATGTGTGGGTTAATGCAAATGTATGTGAAAATGAGTTTTAGTGAAAATCAAATTTTTAAAATATATAAGATTTATATATTTTAAAAATCGTTATACATAAGCGGTTCGAAGATTAATAAACTATTTTTAAGCTTTAATGGAAAGAAATTTAGTGTACAATCTTTAATTTCAAGAGTAACAAAATTTTTAAGAGATTAAATAATTTTTGAAAAAACTTATGTTATTTTAAATATGAACGAATCTTCTATTTCCGATTTTAGTTAGTTACGAAAAAATCAAACTTTATAATATTTTTAAGGTCATCTTCAACTAACTCTAATTCTACGACTTCCTATCTGCTTAGCACTACAATTTAACCTAACTCTTAGAATCCTTAAGGTATTCGATAGACCAAAGACTTGAACTATACCCTTTTTGTCCTTTTCCCCAGGTAAAAATTTACGTATAACATTATGCGGTCATAAATCCGTCAGATACCAACACTTAATCTTTTATGTTGTTTGTAACTTAAGCAGAGAAAAAACAAGTAAGAAAGTGCTATAGTCGGTCAAGCCCGACCATACGATACCCTTCACCACTAAGGTCAAAGGTGTTACTTTTTTCTGTATAAAGACAAATATTTGCTAAATTTTGCCATCATACAAACATTTTCTCAAAACTTATATATTTAAGCTGTTTCCGTCATTTGGACTTATATGAGAGCTAGGATCAAATGTGGACCGATTATCGTGAAATTTAGCACATTTATTACAGTTGTTACAAAAATTATGTTTGCAAAAAATAAACTTAAAATTCTCATTATCTTCAGATTTACAAGCGTTGTACTGATTTTTGTCCCATTTAGTGCGTTTTGATATATAAGTTTGTATGGGAGCTATGGTCAAATGTGGACCGATTTCAACGAAATTTGGTACAGTGTTTTAGGTTTATATAAGCAGTATTTGTTTTAAATTTCATGAAAAAATATTGATACTTGTGGCGAATATATCAATTCCGGGAAGTGGAACCTATGGGAGGTACCATAAATAATGGACCGATTTTGACGAATTTCAATAGCCATGGTCCCATTATCAAAAAAATTATCTGTACCAAATTTTATCAAATTATCTTTAGAATTGCGACCTGTAGTTTGATTACAAGGCTTACATGGGGGTCCAGCCAGACAGACGGACGGACGGACATCGCTAAATCGAATCAAAAAATGATTCTAAGCCTATTGGTGTACTTCAAGGTGGGTCTAAGACAAATATTTCTATGCGTTACATACATCAGCACAAACTTATAATACCCATTCCACCTATGGTGGTGAAGGGTATAATTACTCCATGACAGAGACAACTGACTCTTACCCTTCAAAAGTAAAATTTGTACTAAAAAAGGAAAACTTAAAGTGACCCTTTTCATGCTTCATCTTAAATATTTAAACCAACACAAAGACGGATAAAAGGAACGGCTTTTGTCGAAAAAGGTAACTTAAAAATTGTATTGTTATTGTTGTTAGCTTTCAATAAAATTATATGTATTATTGTACTCAAAATTTAAAAAGTATAAAATTTTGCCTTTTTTCTTTGCAAGTATATGTATAGTTTTAATACCCTTCACCACCATAGGTGGATGTATGTAACGCATAGAAATATTTGTCTTAGAACTTTTAGTACACCAATAGGCTTAGAATAACTTTATGAGTCGATTTAGCTATGTCAGTCAGTCCGTCCGCCCGTCTTGACGGCTGGTTGGACCACCATGTAATCAAAGTAAAGGTCGCAATTCTAAAGATAATTTGATGAAATATGGCACAGATAATTTTTTGGATAGTACCACGGCTATTGAAATTTTTCAAAATCGGTCCAATATTTATGGTACCCCCCCCTCATAGGTCCCACTTCCCGGAATTGATATATTGACCACAAATAGGAATATTTTTTAAAGAAATTTAAATTAAATACTGCTTACGTAAACTAAAATCCCAATACCAAATTTCATTGAAATCGGTCCACATTTGACCATAGCTCCCATACAAACTCTTTGCTCAAACGCACTAAATAGGACAAAAATCACTAAAACGATCGTAAATCTAAAGATAATAAAAATTTTAAGTTTATTTTTTGTATACATAATTTTTGTAACAACTGTAATCAATATGATAAACTTCGAGATAATCGGTCCATATTTAACCCTAGCTAGCTAAGTCCAAATGACGGAAATGCCTTAAATATATAAGTTTTTAGAAAATATTTGTATGATGGCAAAATTGAGTAAATATTTGTCTTTATATAGGAAAAAGAACACCTTTGAACTTAGTGGTAAAGGGTATCTTATGGTCGGGCTTGACCGACTATAGCACTTTCTTACTTGTTTTATTTCAAAACATCAAAATCAAGCAAAACATCCCCAAAAACATAAAAAGGAAATGGAAAATATGATTAAACTTCATAAATTTACCTTATATTCATTTTACCTTAATATATTTTATTATATTGAGCCCTTTTGTTTTCTTTTGACAAACATAAGAACTAAATAATAGAAAAAAAAACTAAATTCATCTTATAGTTCATTTGACAAAGTGTTTCTTTTAATATCTCTAATTCTCAGATTTCTTAGTATTGAAAGGAGACTTAGTAAAATTTAAAAGGACTTTTTACAACTCACTATAGCATGAAAAATTACACATGTTTGTTGTTAACACCCACACAAACTGTAGTTTAATGCCTATTACAAAAATTTTTAGTAGATTTTTCAGAACTTTGAACTTTTTCGGACAATATTTTATGTCAAAGCATCATTACAAAGCTGCATTACAAATTCTATTGAAATACAGCTTTAAATTTCAAATTTCTTAAATTCTTACGAATTTTAAGATTTACACAATAAAAATAATTTTTATAACAAGTGAGACAAATCTATATAGCTTCCCAGAACTTCGGCTTGTGGAAAGGTTTAGGACTCTTGTAAACATAGAATTAAAGTCTACAGTTAAAGTATTCTAGCAAAATTATTCATTATTACTTTTATTAAAATTCAACTTAGGTACAATTTAACAATCCTATAATCAAATTATGACCAAAAAATTACATTTTCGCAAAATACTATGACTTTAAATCGTAGGTACGGTGAAACGGTTCAAAATATCGACACCTGAAACGATAAATTATTGTTTCTAATATTTGTTGAAAAAAATTTTTAAAAAATCAAAAAATATTTTTAAAACCGTCCTGAAAAAAAATTTTTTCTAATATGAAAAAAAAATAATAAGTAAATTTGATAATATATAATATATAAAATTTAGTACTTACAACCCATATATTTATATTTTTTTTATCAAAAATTTTTTGAAAGAAATTAATTTTTAGTTGAACCAAGAATTTTTGTTAAGAGGTTGTGGGTTCGAATCCGGGCTTAGGTTCATATCATAAATTTTTATTTTTTAATTTTTAATAATTTTTATGATTTTTTTAAATTAGATTAATAATTTTTAAGAATACTGAAAAAACTATGTGACACTTAGCAGTGTGGAATGCTGCATTTTCTGTCCCGCTACGGACTTCATCAGCACACTGGGTCACCAACTGTTAGATGCCAGTAGTTAAGATCATCTATTTAACTGAATTCTTAAGCGAAATTGAAAACGAGAATTATATTAACACTCATTTCTATTTCACCTATGACCATATGATCGATTCAGTTAGACGAACTTATCCACCATAGTTTTTTCCTTTATGTTTTGTATTCCTATCCTTTATTAATCTATCATAAAAATTATTAAAAATTAAAAAATAAAAATTTATGATATGAACCTAAGCCCGGATTCGAACCCACAACCTCTTAACAAAATTTTTCTATTAAACAATTTTTTATCAAAATTTTTTCTATATAAAAAAATTTTCTATAGAAAAGTTTTTTATCAAAAATTTTTATATATAAAATTTTTTTATGAACAATTTTTCTATAAAAAATTTTTTTATCAAAATTTTTCTACAGAAAATTATTTTATCAAAAATTTTTCTATAGAAAAAATTTTTATGGAAAATTTTTTATCAAAAATTTTTCCATGAAAAATTTTTTATCAAAAATTTTTCTATGAAAAATTTTTATCAAAAATTTTTCTATAGATATTTTTTTTTTATCAAAAATTTTTATATGAAAATTTTTTTATCAAAAATTTTTCTATAGAAAATTTTTTTTATCAAAAATTTTTGTATGAACATTTTTTTATCAAAAATTTTTCTATAGAATTTTTTTGGATCGAAAATATCTAAAAAGTATGAAAATCTAAAATTATTTAATATTAGAATTTATTTCTGTTTTGAAAATTTTCCCCAATATTTACAAAAATATTCCCAATGTTTACAAAAATAATAGTGTCGTGGCAACATTGTTCGAGATTATGTTAACATCCAAATTTCAACTTAATAATTTTAATACTCATTTTCACGAGTTTTATTTATGATCGTGGTATTAACGAACATAAAAAAATCATCGGCTGCTGGTGATATGGGCTGTATACTCCTACTTAAAATAAAGGCATTTTACTTCACTTTTATATATTATTAAATTTGGCAAAACCAAAAATATTCAAAATATGTTATTAAAATTTTTTATAATGTGTTTTTTTTTTTTTGTAACGTAGAACATTTCTGGGGGGAGTTAAGGTGAGATTTCACATTTTTATTAAATAAGGTGCACCCTAATATACAGGTATCCCTACTATACTACGGTAAATGAGTTCTTACATTATGACGTGTTGGGTGCAATCACGTGAAATTACATTAGAAGTAAATGTTTAAGAGGGCTACGTCTTTTATTTCAATTACAGTAGTATTTTTTAATAGCAGATCTTTAAGAAGTCCAATTTTTTAATCACAGTTTAAATATTCCGTCGTAGGTCCTTATACAGTCCAAAGTTAAAATCATAGTAAACATTTCTAAATCGTAGATCTTTATTAAGTCTAATATAGCTCGAAGATTCAATTATAGTAACAGTTTTTAATCGTAGATCTTTATTACGTCAATTTTTAATCAAAGGGGGGTTTTAATATCGCTAGAAGATTCAATCATAGTGAAATTTTGTAATCTTTATTACTAAAAATCAAAACTTTTAATATTTGTCCAAATATTCAATCGTAGGCCCCCAAATAGTCTAATGTTTTCAATACAGACACATTGTATCATTCGTAGAAATTGATTAAGAAAAATTAAAATTTGTTGATTCATTGGTCCTGAACTATTAAAATTTGTAATTGAGGTTCCTAAAATAGTAGAAATTTAAATCGTAGGTCAAGCCAAGGAGACCTTATATATCATAGCCTGAAATTAAGATATCGTAATATAGAAGGGAAAACTGTAATTACCACAAAACGGCCAACAGTTATGAAATAAATTGAAGAGACTATTTTAGGTTAATGTTTTTCACGCTGAAATTATATAAAAGAAAATTATACCAAAATTAAACTTCAAGCAGCAGAAACGCTTAAAAGAACTAACCGCAAACTTTTTAATGTAAATAAGTGATGTACAGGCCTATGGCGGAAGTTAAGTGTCAGGCAGCTGTTGAAGGCAATTTTTAATACATGAATGGCTGCATATCTGTTTGAATATTCTGGGTTTTTATTGTGAAAAGTTTGACGTGTTTAATTAAAATTTAATAAGTGCTCAATTAAATACATTTACTGATATAAAACAAATAATGATGATTTTTGAAGCTTAAAAGAGGAAAAAACGATAAATATGGACACAAACGGTAAAGATAAGGCAACGTCCATCATAGCAATAAAAAAAGCAAGTAAGAAACTGCTATAGTCGGTCAAGCCCGACCATACGATACCCTTCACTACTAAGGTCAAAGGTGTTACTTTTTCCTGTATATAGACAAATATTTGCAAAATTTTGCCATCATACAAACATTTTCTTAAAACTTATACATATAAGCTGAATCCGTCATTCGGACTTATATGGGAGCTAGGGTCAAATGTGGACCGATTATCTTGAAATTTAACAAATTGATTCCAGTTGTTACAAGAATTATGCGTGTAAAAAATAAACTTGAAATTCTCATTATCTTTAGACTTACGAAAGTCAAATGTGGACCGATTTCAACAAAATTTGGAAGATTTGGTAAAGTTTGCATAAGCAGTATTTTTTTTTTAATTTTATGAAAAAATATTGATATTTGTGTCCAATATATTAATTCCCAGAAGTGGGACCTATGGGAGGTACCATAAATAATGGACCGATATTGACAAATTTCAACAGCCATGGTCCCACTATCAAGAAGAAACTGATCTGTGCCAAATTTCATTAAATTATCTTGAGAAGTGCGACCTGTAGTTTGATTACAAGGTTTACATGGGGGCCCAGTCAGCCAGCCAGACGGACGGACGAACATCGCTAAATCAATTCAGAAAGTGATTCTAAACCTATTGGTATACTAAAAGGTGGGTCGAAGACATTATTATTTCTATGCGTTACATATATCAGCACAAACTTATAATAAATATAAATAAATAGTTGAATAAAATTTTCTTTTTCTTTATATTCAAAAGTTTATATAATTTTAAAGTATATACGAAATTTAACTTTTGTTTAAAAATAAAATGCAACGATATCACCTAAAAATATCATACATTTACTTTTTTGTCTAACTCTTTTTATTTCCTCTTAAATGTCAAAGTATTAATTATAATTATTTCACTTAACAGAAATGTTCTGGTATTATTAAATGGTTCCTCTGGCCAAAACGAAATGGAAGAAAATGTGAAATAATTGAAAATAAAATAATTTTTACCCCATTGAACTTTGTCTTTTTGAGAACACAAGACGACAAACAATTAAGTTAATTGCAGAACCGTTTTAAATTCTTTTTCGTTTGCCATTTTTATTATCTTTAGAGTCTTGGCAAAAAATAATAATAAAAGAATTTGTCTAGACATTTTTCTGTGCAGTTGAGGTGAATTGGTCATTTGGGGCAAAGAAACACAATTATGATGTCTTTTATTACTTTTGATAGAAAAACCACAAAAAAAACGCTTAAATTTTAGACAAGGAGATGTCGTACATTATTATACTAAAAATATTTAGGGGTTTTCTCAGTTTTTAAATCATTTTAGTTACAGTGGTAGGCTAGTAAGGTGGAAAATCCGTATCTGAAGGCATTTTTAAAGTAGTAAGAATTTTTAAAGAAGGTTTTTTTTGACATATTGACGAAAGTTAGATATTAGCCGTTATGTTGGAGCAAGCATGCTCAAATATGAACAATTTGAATCTTAGCCGCCTGCAACTTTTACATGAGATCATCTTTGAATAGATCGTTTTATCGACTCATATAAAGATTTTACATATTTTTTATATATTTTTGTAACGCATAGAAATATTTTTCTAAGACCCACCTTTAGTATACCAATAGACTTAGAATCACTTTCTGAGTCGATTTACCGATATGCGTCCGTCCGTCTGGCTGGACGTCCATGTAATCAAAGTACACAGGTCGCAATACTAAAGATTAAATTGTAGACAAGGAGAAATATGGCACAGATAATTTTTTTGATAGTGGGACCAGGGCTATTGAAATTCTTCAAATCGGTCCATAATTTATGGTACCTTCCACAGGTCTGACTTTCCGGAACTGATATCTTGGTATCAATATTTTTTCATAAAGTTTAAAACAAATACTGGCCATGTACCAAATTTCGTTGAAATCGGTCCACATTTGACCAAAGCTCTCATATAAGTCCAAACAGCTTAAATATATATGTTTTGAGAAAATGTTTGTATGATGGCAAAATTTGGCAAATATTTGTCTTTATACAGGAAAAAGAACACCTCTGACCTTAGTGGTGAAGGGTATCGTATGGTCGGGCTTGACCGACTACAGCACATTCTTACTTATTTTAAATATGTATGTTTTTAATCAAATCCAAATTAAAAGGACTTAGCTGCTGGAAATGACTTAGCAGTTCGAGATGACTCAGCAGTTTTAGATGATTCATTGGTTTTTGTAGCATTAAGCTTACCCTATAAAAACATTAATTCAGCAGCTTTAGATGACTTAGCAGTTCGAGATGACTTAGCAGCTCGAAATGACTCAGCAGTTTCAAATGACTCAGAAGTTCAAAATGACACAGCAGTTTACGATGACTCAGCAGTTAAATATGACTGCAGTTTGAGATGACATAGGAGTTCGGTAAAAAGTTTATTTAAAGTATTGAGCAGATCAACTTTTTCGCCTAAATCCTCCGATTTGACAGCTTTAGGTCTTTTGAGGGCTATATGCACCCTCATGATATTGGCTAGTATATGCCAAAAGTGTACTTATTGTATAGAATATTTTAGGTGTAGCCATAATCATATTATGATTCGTTGCGATCGTTTTATAATCTATTTCTCTAAAAAAAATGTTCGCTTCCGTTTCTCTGTTTTTACAGCATGGTGAAGTGTGACCGATCGTTAATGTAGCCTAGGTGTTATTTTAAATCTCAAGTGGGCGTGATCCCTCCAATATTAGTCATATATAAAAAATGACAAATATGGATGACCGACCGAAACGACTTTTCTGAAATTTTGACAGTATGTAAAGGTGTGACCGGTGGGAAAAATAAGTCAGTTTTTTTGGAAATCTAAAGTGGGCGTGACCCCTCCCATATAAGTCAAATAAAAAAATGACAAATATGGATTACCGAGCTGACCGATTTTTCTGATATTTTAATAGTATGTTACGATGTGACCGATTGTTAATATAGGCTTGGTTGTTTTTTGAAATCTCAAGTGGTCGTGACTCCTCCCATACAAGTCAAGTATTAAAGATGTCAAATATGGATAATAATATCAAAATGACTAAACCGAATTAATTAAAGTTGTGGATATTTTCTAACTATCTCTTTTCCTTTATAATTGCATAACTTGAGAACGGCTGGACTGAAGAAAATTGTTTTTTTTTTTCCTTAATGTTTTTCTTAGTCTATGTTAGGATCCTACATAAGAAGAAACTGACCATGCCTTCTTTTATGCCCTCTTTTTTTGATTTATCTAAAATCAAAAAACGGCTTCACGGATATTGTTAATATATGACTATTGTTTGTTAATAGTTTGACTGGCATTTCTTTGACAATTGTTTGAAGATTTTTCATGATTATTTAATGATTGTTTGACGACTGTTTGATAGTTGTCTGATGATTAATTGATATATGACTGTTTGAAGTTTTTTAATGATTAATTTGAATTATTTTTTGATGGTAGTATTAGGATTTTTTGACGACTGTTAAATGATTTATAATTATTGTTCTGTAATTGTTTCACGATTGACTGGCGACCCGGGCAACGCCGGTTCCAAGCAGCTAGTGTATTATAAATATGTTTAGTTTAATATAGTTTATATTATGATTCTTATCGCTATTAATAGATATGAAATTTTAAATTTGGAATAGAGTTTGAGAATTTAAAATGTTTTATTTTGATATGTAGGGTATTGTCATTATACCCTTCACCACCATAGGTGGAAAGGGTATTATAAGTTTGTGCTGATGTATGTAACGCATAGAAATATTTGTCTTAGATAATAGGCTTATAATCACTTTATGAGTCGATTTAGCGATGTCGGTCCGTCCGTTTGGCTGGCTGGCTAGACCCCCATCTAAACCATGTAATCAAAGTACAGATCACAATTCTAAAGATAATTTGATGAAATTTGACACAGATAATTTTTTTTGTAGTGGGACCATGGCTATTGGAATTCGGCAAAATCGTAATCAATTTGCTAAATTTCAAGATAATCGGTCCACATTTGACCCTAGCCTCCATATAAGTCGAAATGAGAAAAACGGTTTAAATACATAAGTTTTGAGAAAATGTTTGTATGATGACAAACTTTAGCAGAAAAAAGAGCATCTTTGACCTTAGTAGTGAAGGGTATCGTTTAGACGGGCTTGACCGACAATAGCACTTTCTTACTTGCACTTTCTTAATATGACTACGTTTTGTATGGGATATAGGGTATAACATTAACACCCTAAAAGTTCCAAATTACGGTATCATCTATTATACTAGTGTTTTTAACAAGTGCTTCTCATAAGAAGGGTTACTTTGTTGTGTATCGAAATCGAGAAGCTCTCAATTTCGATACTTTAAGCTTGGCACTGCCGCAACTCCTTGAATGTTCTTCCCAAATTTTGCTTAAGTTTTTTAACTTTGAAAAATATTTGTAGGCATTTTTTTATTCAAAAAATTCTTAATTTGTGATTGGGATTCAGTTTTCCAAGAAAAGTTTGCCCTTTACTTATACAATTATAGGAATTCTTTTGTATATACATTCAGCAAAAGCTAATTAACTTCTTACATGACTAGCACATAGAAAATCGGAGGGACATTTTGAAAAGATTAATTTTATTTTTGTGTGTCAGTGTTGCATGTGTATATGAGTACTATTGACAGGTTCTGCCTCTAATTTATGTTATGATGTGTAACATTTACTAATTTACATTCAATCATTGAATTTAAGTTAAGCAAAGTTTTTATAAGATATTGTTAAGTTTTTCCTTTAAAAAAGCTCAAAGAATTTTTTTGCAAAGAACCAACATTAAAATTAAAACACTTTATGTAGTTTTACAATGTTATAGTTTTATTAACTTTTGAGTTAATCACTTAAACACACTTCACAAAATTGCTTTATAAACTTTCTTAGTCTCACTGTTCTTTTATACGCGTTACAATTAAAAATTGTTCCCACAATATTCGTCCATCGACCTTTTATAGTAGAAAAGAGAGTTTCTATCTTTTTCTGTACACGTAAACAAAGAGCTGCTGTCGTTAATTACACTAATAATGTAATTTATAAAAGTTCATACATGTTCCGATACATTCTCACATGATCAAGAACACACTCACACATACATTGTACAAATAGATTATCTGAAGTTCACAGTAACAAAGAGATAGAATGTAGATAAAAGAGAAAAAATGTTCCTATACTCCAGCATTTTCCCCACCTCTTAATTAGTTTTTTAACAAGCAGACAACCAATCGTCTTGGTTGGATGCTCGTGATCAACTAAATTGCGATATGTTACGAATGCTCGCCTAAGAATAAAATGTTTTGTTTTTTGTGATTTGAGAGTAACTACAAATACGTGTGACTCTCAAGAGCAAATTTATATGCAAGTGAAGCGCGCTCACCCACATTGCCTATGCCAGCTATACTTTATACACTTTATTAGTGTCAAAGACCTACTAAGTGACCGCTAAGTAAAACGCATCTGACCTATAAATCAGACTAAATTTGTTCTAATTTGAA
Organism: Stomorhina lunata; assembly: GCA_933228675.1. NCBI lineage: Eukaryota > Metazoa > Arthropoda > Insecta > Diptera > Rhiniidae > Stomorhina > Stomorhina lunata. The sequence goes on along the minus strand of OW121740.1, from coordinate 5,305,241 downwards.
TTGCTAACATCCAAACTTCGTTTCTTGACGTACCCATGAAGATAGCTTATTGCTCATAACCAAAGAAATATATGCCAACTAATATGAAAGCCAAAGTTCCGATGTCCGTCTTAGAAGACCCTTTATGTGATATTAAATAAAACATCAGTTATATTGAATTTAATTTGTGGGAAATAAACCAAAAACTATCTTGCATATATTGATTTGTATATAAAATAAAAATAAAGAAGAAATTATACCTAGAGCTCTACTAGGACTGACTTATTATGGTAATAAAATCGTCCCATGTCCTTAAGCACGTTCACTGACTTTTATGGTTTATTATAAATTTATTGCTTCAATATACATATAAACGTATATCTTTGTGTAAGTCTTTGAACTACTTCCTTTTTATATTCATAGATTACGGAACAATTACATGTTTCTCTATGTGATAATAGGTAATAAAATGTAAAATATTTTATTGTCTCTTACCTAAAACAATTTTATCACGTACTCGTAATCATATACACATGTTTTCTTGGAACTTTTTAGATGTACTGTTTTATTTTTTATTATAAAATAAATATTCTTTGGAGATTTTCAGGAGCTATTAATAGGAAATACAGGGTAACTAAAGAATTTTGTAAAAAAAAAATAAACTATAAATTCACTATTAAAAGGAAATCTTTGAAAATTTTAGAAAAATTTTAATATTTTTGGTAAATTTTCAATTTCGTTTTCTTTTACGTATCGCTGCATTTTTGAAGCAAAAAAGTTGGTAGTTGATTACATTTTCCGAAATACTCATGGAAATATTTTAAGTCATAAGGTTTATCTGTCGGTAGTACTTCATGACCCTACATTTGCTCTTCCTTCGTAATTTAAGTGTAATTTTCATAGTTTAATGTTGCCAAAGAAGATACTGGATATACAAATTTTCCAAAAACATTAAACTTTTTTTATAGAACTAACCTTATTTAAGATTCTTTCAGTTTATTCGCACAATTTCACTTTCAGATTTAAAATCATACAAAGAATATTAAAAATATTCAAACGAATAAATTATAATTACAGAAATGCGTGTAAATTACATGTATCATTTAACTGTTTAATCAATTTAAAATTGAATTTTTACATATACAATTTCTCACTCATTTGCTCAAACACAAACACATACATGTAAGTGTATCCCGGCTGGATTATATTCCTGCGAGACCAGGACATAACAATAAACTAATTGTTTGTATATTTTTGCTTTGTTTGCAATGAAATTCATTTGTTTTGTTATTTAATTGAAAATGTAATTAGTTGCAAATTGCTTTTAAATTTAATTACTCAGCAGGTAACAGATTTAATAGCAAAATCGCTTTGGAAGCATAAACAAAATAAAAAAACTTACAATTCTAGGTCATTTCAATAAAAATCTAACAATTTTAGGTCATTTCAATAATTGATTAAAATACTTTTAGTTTCAATTTTTATATAAACAAGTAAGAGTGGTATATTTGGCTTTGCCGAATCTTGGATACCCTTTACCAATGGTGTTCCAAAAGTAAAGTACAAAATCGTAAGAATTTATTAACTATGTATATGTATATAGTTTCTGATTGATGACTTTGTTGAGCCCCACACACATGCTTGATATGTATATTAATTTTCTTTTGTTCATACTAAATATAATTCCTAGCAATACTCGGTTATACTAGTATTATATGCAAAGAGTCTTTAAAATTAAGAGTCGGAAAGCGAAAAGCTTTTAGGTGGCGTCATCATCTAGAATAGTTATGGATCCAAAGTTTAGGTTGGTCAGGTGGCTGATGTCGAAGGCAGCGTCACTTGGGTTCTAAAGTGGTCCCTTTGTGAAAGATAATGATTACTATATGAGAGATTTCACTAAATGTGAACCGAGTTTGCCCATTTTCAACACCGAACTTTTCAGGAATGTTGTAGCTCTAGAAAGTTTGTTTTAGGCGCTATCGCGCTGAATAACGATATTGTACAACGTCTTTATACTAAATGTCATCATCGTATCTATTATAATTTGACATTAATTATCTACTAAGAGATTGCCTTAGGCGAAGTTATACGGGAGCAATTGTCGAATGTGAACGGATTTATCCTAATTGCAATTAAAAAATTAAAATTTTCGTTGATATGTGAGATACATACATACATATGTGGGTTTTGAACGCAAATAATGTACTTAGCTGCATTTTTCGTACTTCGTAGGAAGATTATCTATAATTTTATATATAATACATTGCTAAATATTATCATAATGTTCAAAAGTCAGGCACAAAATTAAGATAAATGCAGTATGTCTGTCTGCTAAAACCAGATTTGTGGAGCTCCTCAATATCTTCCCACATGCATTTTATATAAAACAGGAGATCCAAAAACTTGACTACAGCAGACAAACGGACAGACTGATAGACAGACAGACGAACTGGCGGACAGACAGACGAACTGACGGACAGACAGACATGCAAACAGACAGACGGACGGATGGACGTCGCAAAATTGATTCTCCTGCCGATTCTAAATCGATCGGTACAATTTGAATGGCATTCATAATCAGATTTGTGGAGTTTATATATCAGATTTTAGGAAATCCTCCCACAAAGAATGCTGCCAAATGCTATCACAATTGGTCCACAAACACCTGAGATATCGCTGAAACAATACTTACAAAATGTAAAGAAAATTTCTTAGACACGTACTTTGGGCAATTTGCTGTACATCAAAAGTAGTGTTTTGGCGATATCTCAGTTGTTTATGAACCGCTTTTGATAAAATTTAATAACGTGTTTGGCGGGGGAATTTCCTAAAATCTGATATAAAATTTATGTATATCCGTGCTCCAGGAGGATGGTTATTTTCTATTTCCGCATATCATATTTTCAACAAACTTTCTCTAGTGCGTACTTTGGGCAATTTGCGATACATCAAATTTAGTGTTTTGGCGATATCTCAGTTGTTTATGAACCGATTTTGATAAGATTTTACAGAGTGCTTTAGGGAACCATTTTCTAAAATCTATCTAATCTGATATATTATATTTTATCGCTCATACACCAGGATTATCTTTTTTCTTTTGTTATTTAAAAGTGTTTTTCAATCAAAAATTTTAAAATTTTCGTCTAATTTTTTGTATTTTTTCGATATTTCGGATGTTTATGGACCGATGAAAATTTGTAGCGTTCATTGCGAGAGAATTTCCTAAAATCTGATATATAATTTATGTATGTCCTTCCTCCAGGGGCTTCAGAAACTTGATTTCAACAGACAGACAGACGGGCGGACAGACAGACAAACGGACATCGCTTAATCGATTCTCCTCCCGATTCTGAGTCGATCGGTATAATTTTTATTATTACTAATAAAAAAATTACAAACGGATGCACAAACTTATAATACCCTTTCACCTATTGGTGATGGGTATAAAAATATATAAAAAAAACTTTAAAGTCGATTTTCTCGTTAACTATGATAACTAGAGCCAAGATAACGAAATTCTGTAAGCACTCACTTCTTCGAACCAAAATTTGTTTCTTTTGAAAAATTTTTATAAAAAACTTTAAAGTCGATTTTCTCGTTAACTATGATAGCTAGAGCCAAAATAACGAAATTCTGTGATCACTCATTTTTTCATACCAAAATTGAATTTTTTTGAAAAATTTTTGTAAAAAAACCTAAAGTCGATTTTCTTGTTAACTATGATAGCTAGGGCCAAAATAACGAAATGCTGTGATCATTAATTTTTTATTGCAAAAATTTGAACTTTTGTAAATTATTTATATTGAGTCATCTGGACACTAAGGAATTTTAAAATTACCAACAAGTTTTTGAACTGGTCCATTTTTTATATTATTTAAAAAATATAGTGTTTGTTTTAATATTCTTATTTATAAAATGACACATTTAACACGCGACTACTGCATAAGTTCAGGCGTATTTATTTAGCACATACTAAATATATAGACGGACACTATCAGCAGCTGCATTATTTGTAAAGCTGGTAGTTAGACATTCTAAAAATGCGGGACACATGTAAACTATGTATATCATGAAGCGTGACAGATGAAATGTAGAAAAAGCCAACAAAATAATATTTTAAAATAGTGATTTTTTTAACATTTTTCGCAATTGTTTTTCCTTTAAAAACCTAACAAACGACAGACTTTATAGTAGTTTTAGAGGACCATCATAATATTTGAAAACTGGTGAAACAGGGTTTGCTAATAAAACAGAAAAGTTTAATATAGTAATGAAATTGTAGGATAACTAACCAAAATTGTTTTGACCAATAACTATGATGGCTGTGACTGTATCTGTGTGACCACAACATTTAATTTTCAACTCAAATGTTTTTCACTGTAAAGAGAAAAACAAAATATTTTAAAGGAAATGTAATAAAGACGAGAAATTAATACATTATTTATACAAAATGAATATACATATTCGTACGTATATATAAAAGAGAAATACAATTTTTTGTAAAATATTTTTATTTTCTTACCTTATTCTCCTTGAAATCCCCGAAGAAGGTGGCTTGAATCCTACAAAAAAATGGAAATATGTTATAAAGCTTTTGGGTAAAACGAATGAATTTTTGTAAATAATTTTTAAGAGATGTAGGATTAAGCAACCTCAAGACATAAGAAACGAAGAAAAGGAAATTGCAATCATACTCTGAATAATTGTAAATGTCGTTGAGGAAAAATATTAATGGCTTTTCAATGGAAATTGGAAAATGTAATTATGGGAATTGTTATGTCTGCCTCCAGATTTTTATCGAAAAAAGGAGTATATAATAAAATGAAGTTTAAAACAAAGGGCACATAAGAAGATAATGTGCAACATTCAACAATAACTAAAGACTATGTTCCAAGACCAAAGACTTCGTATTTATACAAAACGAAACTTCTCTATACAAACAAGTCTTTACATCAGAGATGATCACTAACACATTTATACATTTACGCTTGTCTCAGTAGACTCTATTGAGTAAAGGATGACATTAAATGTTTCAAAGTATATTAATATACACTAAAACGTCGTACAGGCAAAAAACTTACTTTTGTTGCGTTGCTAAATAATCGATTTTGTTATTTCCCAAGAACTTATTGGCTGATATTGAAATTGGTTAAAGAGATTTAAAATACACTTGTACCTCACTTTACGCGGTACTCGGGTTATGCGAATTCAAAAAAAATATTCAAACACGTCTGGAATTTCAGTAAAAATTTTCGGTATACAAAGTTTTTGGTATAAACATTTTTATATAAAATTTTTGGTATACAATTTTTTTTAAACAAAATTTTTGATACAAACATTTTTTATGACAAATTTTTTATAGAAAATTTACGGTATAAACATTTTTTTATAGAAAATTTTCGGTACAAAAATTCGTTATAGAAAATTTTTGGTATAAAAATTTTTTATCGAAAATTTTCGGTATAAAATTTTTTATAGGAAATTTTTGGTATATTAGATATAGAAAATTTTCGTTAGAAAAATTGTATATAGAAAATTTCCGTATGAAAAATTTTGTAGAGAAAAAGTTGGGTATAAAATTTTTCTTTAGAAAAAGTTGGGTATAAAATTTTTCTATAAAAAATTTTGGGTATAAAATTTTTCTATAGAAAATATTTTATAAAAAACTTTCTGTATAAAAATTGTTTATAGAAAATTTTCGGTATAAAAATATTTTATACAAAATTTTTGGTATAAAAATTGTTTGTAGAAAATTTTTGTTATATAAATTTTTTAAAGAAAATTTTCGGTATAAAAATTTTTTATATAAAATTTTTGGTATAAACATTTTTTGTAGAAAATTTTTGGTATAAAAATTTTTTATATAAAATTTTCGGTATAAACATTTTTTATAGAAAATTTTCGGTATAAAAATTTTTTATAGAAAATTTTCGGTATAAACGTTTTTTATAGAAAATTTTTCGTATAAATTTTTTTTATACAAAATTTTCAGTATAAAAATTTTTTATAGAAAATTTTCGGTATAAAAATTTTTTAGAGAAAATTTTCGGTATAAAAATCTTTATAGAAAATTTTCGGTATAAAAATTTTTATAGAAAATTTTCGGTTTAAAAATTTTTATAGAAAATTTTTGGTATAAAAATTTTTTATAGAAAATTTTTTGGTATACAAATGTTTTATAGAAAATTTTCTGTATAAAAATTTTTTATAGAAAATTTTCGGTATAAAATTTTTTTAAGAAAATTTTCGGTAAAAATATTTTTATAGAAAATTATTGGTATAAAAATTGTTCATAGAAAATTATCGGTATAAATATTTTTTATAGAAAATTTTCGGTATAAAAATTTTTTATAGACAATTTTCGGTATAAAAACTTTTTATAGAAAATTTTTGGTATACAAATTTTTTATTGAAAATTTTCGGTATAAACATTTTTTATAGAAAATTTTCGGTATAAAAATTTTTTATAGAAAATTTTCGGTATACAATTTTTTTTATAGAAAATTTTCGGTATAAAATTTTTTTATAGAAAATTTTCGGTATACTAATTTTTTATGGAAAATTTTCGGTATAAAAATTTTTTATAGAAAATTATTGATATAAAAATTTTTTATAGAAAATTTTCGGTATAAAAATGTTTTATAGAAAATTTTCGGTATACATATTTTTAATAGAAAATTTTCGTTATAAACTTTTTTTATAGAAAATTGTTGGTATATTTCTTTTTTTATTACTTACTTTAATGATACTTTTATATGTTATTCAGATTATAAAGTTAAATTTTGGAATCAATAACTATTTTAAGGAACTTATTTGTAGTCGGATTCGACTTACACGGTTTATCCATATAAAAATGTTTGAATTGATTAACGCGCTTTTGTCACGAACGTATCTACAGCGTAAGCCGAGGTACTGGTGTAATTCTTAAACTTTGGCAAAAAGTGAAATTTTTGCCCAAATCATGTAAAATTTTTTTTTCTATCAAAGTCCCAATCATAGATAAAGTGCTAGGCATAGTCAATGTACAAGTCATAGCTCAGATATGAATAGACTTAAATTTTCTGTCTATATATTGTTGTTTTTAATAAAATCTGCGAGGTACAAACCTTCTTTATTTAGCTGCAAAAATAAAATGTATTAATAGCTTCCTTAAAAATTATATATAACGCTGGTCAAAAAAAGAAATTTCTTTGAAGTCTAACTATTTAATTTCGAGGGGCCATAGGACACTAAGTACAAAAATACCCAAAATTTAAAATTATATGTTTTTGATTACAGATTTTTGGCGAATTGACCACAAAATTTCTTTTAAGCCTTGATAAGACAATTTTTTCATATGGTCAACGGTTGTGGAGTTTTTCACAAAAAAATAAAAAAAAACTATTGTTTTGCAAAATCGAATAATTTATATTTTTCAAAAATTCACAAAAAATCGAAAAAGTCAATATCTTACCATCGATCGATAGAAATACTATGAAAGTTCTTAACAATGTAAGACTGATATTAAGAAAATCCATCAACTAGAAGTAATTTTATTGACAATAAATTAAAAACTTATTAAACCTTTTTCATATGAAATTAAAAAAATTGAAAACTTTAAGTAACGGGTACAATTTTCAAAATACTTTAATGAGAATTGGCATACTTCATTAAAGTACTCACTTCATTTACCTTTCTGTTAACACAATCACTGTTTATGAATGGATTTTCAGGAAAAAAGGTTTATTTTATTTGAAACGTTCACAGTAATGAAAATGATATATTTTTTATCAGCTTCGATTTCAGGATATTTCAGGATCAGGCAATTTTTATAATTTTTTTGTTTGAATAATGTATCCATAGAATTTTAATCTCAAAAAACAAAATTTAGCAAAAATTTGCCTTTATATACGAAAAAAAAAACACTTGAGATTAGTAGAAAAATGTATCGTGTGGTCGGGCTTGACCGACTATAGCAATTTCTTACTTGTTTTGTATTTTTGTATTTAATAAAAATTTTTTAGATTTTTAAATTTTTTAAATTATTGCAGTTAAAATTCAAACCAGTCCCTATATATACAAAAGCTACGATAATAACTGAAATTCTAAAATTTCCACGAATTTCCATATAAAACTCAGTTAATGCAAAAACATTGAAACCATGTTTTTAACACACTTCCAACGATCTAATTACAAATACAAACAAAAAATCTTGTATGTTAACAACTTCAAACCATGGCATTGCTTCTCACTTACACAAAAGACAATGAATCATTGAAAACAACCAAAAATCTGTGAAAATGCAAGACAGATACAGGCACCAAAATATTACCATGTACTTGGCACAAATTTAATTCAATGGAGAATTCTTGTTGAAAGAAGAAAAACACAAAAACGTGTTGTTTCCTAAAAACGAGGCAAAGGTGAGACAGATTAATGGTGAAATGGCATGGGGATGATGTTAACACTTCGCATTGTTTTTCCTTAGGCTGAGCTAACAGTGGTTTTATTATTCTGTGGCAGTTGGTACGAAGTTGTAGTCTTAGTATGAAAAGGTAGTCTTTAGTATCAAGTAGCAGTCTTTAGTATCTAAACGTAATTATAAGTATCAATGCGTAGTCTTTAATATCAAGAGCTGTTATTAAGTATCAAAACGTAGTTTTTAGGTTAAAAACGTATTTTTGTTTATTAAAACATAGTCTTAAGTATTAAGGCATTAATTTTAGTTTTAGCTTGTAGTTTTTAGTACTCAGATGCTATCTTTAGCTAAAAAGCTCTAGTAGTCTTTTGCAGCAAAAAATCTTACTTTTGTTTGAGAGTAAATTTTTATATTTTCCACTTATGGTGGTAAAGGCCAGGAGGTAAATTATTCAAATTTACATGAACAAACATTTTCCCTGAGGAGTTTTGCAATTGTTTGGCAATACACAGCAACTTTACCAGAAAACATGTAAAACATAACAACGTTTTTAAGAATTTTTAATTTGTGAATTTAAGCAAATGTTTCAACTTGAAATATACAAATTCGGTGGAAGATGAAAATTAATTTCATTAAAATTCCACGGACAACCAAATTGTTGATCAGGATGGTGAAATAACTAAATTTTTGGTTTAAAATTGAAATTTTGTAAAAAATTTATAGGAACTTTATTTAAGGTAATACCGTTTTTAGACTCTGAGCTGTTTTTCAATAACATGTTACTGTGAAATATATTTAGTTTGAATAATAATTTAACCATGAATCGACTCACAAGGGAACAAGAAGTGCAGATTGCAAAGGTGGCCGATCATAGCAAGAAAATATCAAATGCTACATACTCGTATCGTGTGCAGCAATGGCCAACTAGGGGAGTTCGGTCAGGAACGTATCTACGGCGTAAACCGAGGTATAGGTGTAATTCTTAAACTATGGTAAAAAATCAAAGTCAAAGTCCCAATCATAGTCAAAGTGCAAGGCATAGTCAATGTACAAGTCATAGCTCAGATATGAATAGACTTAAATTTTCTGTCTATATGTTGTTGTTTTTAATAAAATCCGCGAGGTACAGACCTTCTTTATTTAACTGCAAAAATAAAATGTATTAATAGCTTCCTTAAAAATTATATATAACGCTGGTCAACAAAAGAAATTTCTTTGAAGTCTAACTATTTAACTTCGAAGGGCCATAAGACCCTAAGTACAAAAATACCCAAAATTTAAAATTCTATGTTTTTAATTACAGTTTTTTTTGGCGAATTCACGACAAAATTTTCTTCAAGCCTTGATAAGACATTTTTTTCATATGGTTAACGGTTGTGGAGTTTTTCACAAAATAAAATTAAAAAAAAAAACTTTTGTTTTGCAAAATCGTATAATTTTTATTTTTTAAAAATTCACAAAAATTCAAAATCTTACCATCAATCGATAGAAATACAATGAAAGTTCTTAACAATATAAGAAAAAGGTTATGAAAATCCATCAACTAGAAGTGATTTTATTGACAATAAATTAAAAACTTATCATGAATCGACTTACAAGCGAACAACAAGTGCAGATTGCAAAGGTGGACGATCCTAGCAGGACAATATCAAAAGCAATGGCCCAACTGAGGGGGTTCGGTAAACTTTTTATTTCAAGTTACGAGATTGAGTTTGAAACAGAAAAAAAAATAGTGGTAATAAATCTGTATCTTCTAAACAGTAAGTCTGATTACATCAGAATGTATGAGAGAATTATTAAGGAGGACCTAAGCTTTCTAAATTCTGAATTTATGGTTACCCAGTGCTTACACAGGGCGAATCATTGGGCGTCAAAGTAGACCAGCTCAGAAGTACAAAAGCTTTTGGACCATGTAGCTCTTTCAATTATTGCCCAATATGGTCGATTTTTTTACATTTTGAAATAAGATTGAAGCAGCGAAGGGTTTTAAATTATTTCATTTTAAAAGTAATTTTTCTTTTCGACTTTTTTAGTTTTTGACCCATTGTGCATTCGATACTAAATCCATAAAATTAAAAAAAAAAATACCAACATATAGCCAACAGTTTAGAAAATAAAATAATAAAAACCTGTTTTAAATATCTTGAACCATTTAATAATGAGAAATTTCCAAAGTCAAATATTTTTCGCTGATCGAAAAAATTGCATTTCTTTCTCAAAAAATGGTATCAATTTTTTTTTCTTTTTACGAAGAAGTTTAATATTAGGAGTTAATTTTTAATTTTTTATTCGTAGGCATTTGGGTTCTAGACTGATTTTAAAATAAAATTTAAGTCATTGAGATATTCGCTTTTAGTACAGCCTTGAACGAAATTTGTCTTATTTTTAAGAAAATTTTTGTCTTTTTGAACATATAACAAAAAAGTCAAGACGATTTTGCCAGTTTCTAAAATGCAATTATATAGTCCCATATATTCTTTTTGAATTTCAAAAATAAAAAGTACCGCGAATTCATAAACGAATTCAGAAAATCGAATTTTATAAAAAATGGAAAATTTCTATATACCAAAATTTAATTGCAAAAAAAGTTCAATTGGGTTTCCTTTTTTTCAATTCATTAAATTGTTTGAAATAAATAATAAAATTAAATTAAAAAAATGCAAAAAAATTATTTATGTACCTTGAACAGTTTTTTAAGAAATTTAAAGTCAAATTTCAAGTCAAACTTTGCTAAAAAACACTTTTGGTGGTGTAAAAAACCTTAAATTTACCAAAAAACTAAAAAATGTATTTTTTGCAAAATTTGACTTTACTTAAAGTATACTTCACAATATTTGCTTAAAAGTCAGAGTTTTCGATCGATATCGAATGCGGTAATTTACCCCCAGACTTTTAAGGGAATATTGTGAAGTATACTTTAGGGATAATCAAAGTTATTTCGATGCAAAAAGTTTATTGAAATTTGGTATCCATTTTGATTCGTTTTTAAAAATACATATTGTTTAATTAAAACTCTTTTACTATTGTTCATCTTTTGGTAAATAACTTCAAAAAATATAGTTAACTGTGCATCTTTTAAATAATTTTGATTATCCTTAAAGTATGCTATAGAAATATTTTGCAAATATCTAAGATTTCGATCGATATCGAATGCCGTAATTTGGCCCCTGCAGTTTAGATGAAACAGATTTATTACTTATTATTACTTTTTGTGCTTAACCACAGAGTCAAACCGGGCTAAGAGAAATTTTAATTTGTGTATAAAACTATAATATTATTATTAAACTATAAAAGTTTTGGTTAAATTAAAATGTTTTTGTAAAAAATATTTTTACATACGAATTTAAAATTTTACATTAAAGTTTAAATTGTATACAAAAAAAAAAAATAATTTTTTTAGCAAAAATTTTACCTTTAAATAAACATTTTCATTTTTTGCTGAAATTATTTTTTTTTAATTTAAATTCATGTAACATATACTATATGAAGGTAGGTAAATATTATAAAAAATACAAGATCATGTATATAGTGTAAATAAAAAAGTAAATATTTATACCATCATCTGCAATATCGTGTTAATTATTTACACAAATAATTCAATATTATTGTTTGATTTCCATGTAAATAAATAAAATATTCATTTACAATTTATTAAGCGACTTAAAAAATATAAGTTTCTTTAAAAGACCGGTTCAGAAAGTGATAAGTTGGTCTTAGATAGATATAACTTAGATTAAATTTAAGTTAATTTGACTTAAATTAATTTGTAAAGTCTTAAGATGACTTAAACATTTAACAAAAAAAATATGACCTTGACAAATTTCATATTCTGGATCACTCTAATAAACAAATAGTTAAATATCAATGTAAAAAATATCTCTATGAATTAAATAGAATTGAATTAATAATATGTAATTTATACATCTGTATTATCGAAAATACAACTTTTTGCCATAAGGCTTTTTTTGTCAATAAAATTCAATTGAATTTATATAACAAATTATCAGATTTGTTGTTCTTCCTTTGTTAAGTTGTTCCTAATTCTTGCAAAAACTTTGCACATGTAAGTCTTTTCTAAACACAAATCGATGAACAAAAAACCTGACATCTTTTTTTTAATTCTTTCATTTTTGATCTAAGTAAAAGTGAAGGGTATAAATAGAAATACCTGTTGGTATCCTATACCCCACCATACAAACTATACATTTGTTAAACAATTTTTATAGAATACTTTTTTGTAATAACATTTTTGAAGGTCATTTTGAAATCTCATTGGAGACTTAATCCTTTCGTTAATGTATCATTGTTATTATTGGTATACATTTATTTTTTTATACCCACCATCAAAAAGAATGGGGGGTATATTGAGATTGTCATTCCGTTTGTAATTTCCTTAATATTGGCTCAAAAACCAAAAACGATATATATTCTGAATCCTTATGAAATTCTAAGACGATTGAGTGATGTCCGTCTATCTGTCCGTCTGTCTGTCCGTCTGTCTGTCCGTCTGTCTGTCTGTCTGTTGAAATCACGATAACGCCTAAACGAAAGGAGTTAGCTCACTGAAACTTAGTAAAAATATTCTTTATCTCTGAGATAATTTTGGTATTGAAATTGGGCAAAATCGGTTCATATTTGACCATAACCTCGTCTAGGCTAATCGCTTATTTGTTAATAAATGACAAATTATAGCAGCTATGATGATAAAATTTGGTATGTAAAAGTTTTACATTAGCCCTAGGCAGCGTATAAAATTTCATCAAAATCGGTTCACATTTAGCCTTAGCTCCCATACAAAAAACTTACGAAAACAGCCTAAATTTCACCTAAAATACACTTAAATACCAATAAATCTAAAAGTATAACAGATATAGCCACAAGAAAGTCTTATGTTAATGCCAGCCAGTGTGCAAAATTTTGTCGCAATCGGTCACCATTTCAACTAGCTCCTATATAAAAAACTTACAAAAACACAAAAATTCAAAAAGAATAGGGATTTATGTCCGTCTGTCCGTCAGATAAAATCATGATAGCTCCTTAACTACAAAAGCTAGTAAGACTAAATTAAGCACAATGAAGTCTTATGTTAATGTCAGTCAGTTGTCACAATCGGTCACCATTTGACCATTCTTCTTCTGTTATCCTTGACTCCCAGTGGAGCATAGGACCATTTGACGATAGCTCCCATATAAAAAAACTTATGGAAACTCAAAAATACATAAAGAAAAGGTTGTTTATGTCCGTCTGTCCGTCAGATAAAAGCACGATAGCGCCTTAACGAAAAGAGCTAGAGGGACAAAATTTTACAATAGTATTTTGGATATCTTGAAAAAGATGTGTGTTGAAAATGGACAAAATCGGTTTAAATTTAGTTAGAGCTCCCATATAACGCCGCCCCGGGAAACACATTTATGCTGATAAATTGAATACAATTGTAATAGCTATGACGATTAAATTTAAAATAGGGAAGTTTTATGAAATTTTTGATCAGTTTTTTAAAATTTTATAGGAATCAGTCCATATTTGACTTTAGCTTTCATATAAAAAACACTCACGGAAACCAAAAATTCTAGCAAAGGCCAGTTAAAAGCTATTAAATTAGAAACTATGATAGCTTTGGCTACAAAATTTTGAAAGAATTAGCTCTATATATATATATACCAGCTAGTGTTTAATTTTGTTAAAATTGGTCAACATTTGGCTATAATTCTTATATATATAACATCCCCTCTTTATATCTACAATCAAAAAGATTTGGAGGTACATTCATTATGTTAAGATTGCACCTATGAAATTAGATAGGCATCAATCAATGTTCAGCCCAGACTTCATATACTTTATATATGATGAATGCATTAGGAACTCCTAACGAAATATATGGACCTGCCGTATTACTATTGACGTGTTTAGCATAACAAAATATAAAAAACAACGAAAAGTATTTAATAACATATTAATGTAAAACTATACCCGGTTATGAGACCGAATTTTGATCAAAGTAAATACTGGGAAAACCACTAAAATATTTTAAAATGTTGAGCTATAAAGCTACGGCAACCGAATTTAGTCCAAAGGTTTTACCAACAATACCAATTAGCTAAGCGATATTTTCAGTTTTGGTCCAGATTTTGAATTAGCTGCACCCTGTTTCTGAATTTAACATAACTTGATGGTGGGTATATAAGATTCGGCACAGCCGAATATAACACTCTAACTTGTTTTTGAATAATTTATTACTCAATTTATCTTTATCTATTGAAAGATATTATAGAAATAACAATGAATAAATAAAATAGCATTTAGCGTTATATGAATTATTTATTTCACAAATTGTTTTTAAATTTTATGAATTTATTTATGATTTACTAAAATATTATTTCAAAAGAATTCGTACAATTACAGAAAAACAATGAATTGTTTTTTTTTTTTTTGCATTTCTAAATATAAACAAATTTTCATTTCATTTATATCAAATTATCAATTGTTTTGCAATATTTATTTATTTATTGTTTAAAAAAATAAAGAATTTATAAAAAAATAACTTCATTTGAAATTTATTAACAAATAAAAATGAAAGTATTTTAGAATTTCCCAGCAAAACTTTGGTAATGGCAAGTGCTCTGGTAACTGGTTACCTTGTAATGGCTACAACATACCCTCCAAATAACTAATAAGTTATTACAGAAGTACTTATTTGTAATTAAAATGGTAATTTGGACTGAATGGCCCGGGTTCGAATCTCACCAAGACCAACAATTTTTTTTTTAATTTTTTTTATTAAAAAAGTCTTTTTAAATGATTTTTTAATTTTAAGAACTTAAATATTATCTTCTGAAAAAATTTTTGGAAAAATACCATCATAAGTCAATTTTGATTATATAGGGGATGTTGGATACCAAACACTGTTCTGATTGGTCTTAACTTGGTGAGCCCAAACTTATCTGGGTCATCCTTTATCTCAACTGTGGACACTGACCTCCTCGTGTTATCACCCGGGGAACTAGTTTAACACCCCTTAATGTAGTGAGCTAACATGTACCGAGAGTTATTCCATTAGATCGATAAAAATGGGTTAGGACGACGGGCTAGTAACCCACTCTTGGAAAAAACAATTACTATAAAGAGGATAAAATTTGAATAAAAATGTCCTATAAAATTGTAGAATATTTGCACAAGATCAAAGTCCACGGAATTCTAAAATATGCTCGGACTTTGACCTTATCAGGTTGTAACTATAGGCCATTAAAGTAAGTAAGAGTCAATGTTATATAAAAACTTGTACAAAAAGGAAGATTTAAATTGTTTAAGTTTTAAAATAATTAAAAAAAAACTTCTTTATTGTTTACTACTATTAAACGTTTACAAAAAAACTTATAAAAATATTTTTCCAAAAATTACAACAAAGCAAAAAAATCGGGGAAAACAAAGTTATTGTCACATGATTTTGTATCTAAAAAAAAAATTTTATATATTTATTATAAGCTGCTAAGTTTTCAACATATGAAGTAGCCCAGTGGAAGAGTCTCCGCCTAGCACTCGTAGGGGTCTAGGTTCGAGCCCCCATGGGGGCATACAAAAAAAAAATTATATTTCGTTTAAAAATAGGTTATTTAAATAAAACACCAACAACAAAAGTTTTTGTTGTTGTTTTTCAATTGCTAACCCAATTCATTACTTTTATGCAATTGGTAAGTACTTGCCTCTAATGACATCCCCATGTTAATGTAATGACTTAAACAGTGAATGAGTAAGTAGTTCGTGTTCAAGAGTTTAGCTGTTTAACTCATTATTTGGTAATGAAAAGTTTTGCTGGGTTGTTATTCAAAACAAAAATTATTAAATGAAACTGAAATGGTGAAATGGTACTCCTTAACAATTATCTCATACATACTGATACAATTAGACTAACTGTCTAGAAGATACAGATTTACTACCTATTTTTTTTTTTTTTTTTTTGTTCAAATCTTTTGAAAGAAATGTTCGAAAATCGCACTTTTTTCGAAGAGGAGGTCACCTAGAGTGTGCGATTTGACTTCATTAGAATTTTATTCTCTGTTTTTTTAATAAATAAATATCTAGATCCCAAAACCAAAATACAACTCAATATGCCCTGTTTTGAAGACACTTCGATATATAAATATCTGTATTTGTCGTGTCTGATGCCATAAATGCTTCTATGATACAATTGTTATTCTATGTTTTGTTTTTTATTTGTAAATCACTTACAATAAAAGTGTTTACTGATGGTATGCATAAAACGGAAAAGTTCTGTTCTATAAATATTTTCCAAACCCTGATCTTAAATTTTGGTTTTAATATTTTTTAAACCTTTTTGCAAATCATTTATAATTAAAAGATAAATACATATAAACCCTATATCTTAACTTATTTTAGATATTAATAATTTAGAAGTCAAAAAAGTTAAATATTTTTTAGGTCAGTCTGAAGTTGGGTATGGAAGAAGTGAGGAAAAAGGAAATTTTAACATAATTATGACACCGATACCTTTTAAATACCTTTGGATTTCGATCTATATTTTCAATTATTTATATAAAAATATCAAACACTGAACAATTTTAATATGAACAAGAAATTTCTTCCATTTTTTGTTTTAAAATTTAAGTTGAAATTTTAATACTTCTCTCAAAAGTCCTTAGTAAAGTTTTAAATTGTACTGCAAATAATGGTGAAATTTAAGAAAACCTTTAAATTTTGTTTTCTACCAAATACTAAGAAAAATGTACTTCATTTATGAGTTAAAAATGATTGATTCGTATTTCAAGGATATCAAATTTAAGTTTCCTTTATTGATTTTTACACGTGCCATATAATTTATTTTTAGCGGCATTGGTCTTTTTTAGTGAAGAGGCTAAAGCAAATAAAAAAATTCTTTGAATTAGAAAAAAATAAAATTTAAGAATCGTTTTAACTTATCAATCATTATTTTCTCTTTTTATTTAACCCCTTGACGTGTTTCCACGAGTCTGAGTCGTGGTACAATTTCTGTCCCTAACATGGTCCGACTCGTTTTGCGACTGTTCTTAAGCATCAAAACTGGTTTGTTTAGTGCAGGTTGTATGTGAACAGTTGGAAGTGAACTTCGTTGCGATAATTGATACATCAAGGGGTTAGAGGAATAAGAACTTAAATGTTTTTCTTATATTGAAGGTTAGCTCAAGAAACTACAGCTCTAAAATCGAAATCAAGCTTTATTATTTTGATGTAAAAGTTCTACATCATATTTAATTTAACTTTTGTCAAGTTTTTCTAGAAGACTCAATTAAATTTTATCCCCTAATTTATAAACAAATTATAAAATTATCAATGTCTTATTAAAGCAATTTTGTATGTTTATATGTCTTAACTTTTTTTGACGTTTATAAATTAGGGGGTAAGTATACAAAAATAAAAACTAGAAAGTACCGGGTTATCCATTTCGTAGTTTCAGAAATATAGGACAGAATTTGACATCTGTCAAACTAAGTCGTTAAACCAATTTTTTTCTTTTCATATGAAAGTCTGACATTGACGAAAATGGATCGCTTAAGTATCACACAACGCATAAAAATTATCAAAACATACTACAAAAATGGTGATTCTGCAACAGCCACATATCGTGCTTTAAGAGAAGATTATGGTTTAAATTATTGTCCAACTAAGCTAGCAATTGGCAAAATTGTGAAGAAATTTAAAGAGACTGAAACGGTTACATAATCGTTTCGATCGTTCCGCTGAAAATATCGCTGCTGTAAGTGAAAGTGTTGCCGAAGACCCAAATGTGTTGATTCCTCCTCGTTTTCAGGAGTGAGGACTGTCTTACGGCACATTATGTCGTTTTTTTTGCATTTAGATCTACACCTGCATCCATATAAAGTCCATCTCACACAACAACTGTAGCCAGCTGACCATTCACAATGTCGTAGATACGTGGAATGGGTACTTGAACAAGAGGCGGTGGAGTACGATTTTTCGAACAAAATTTTTATCAGCAATGAAACACATTTCTTACTCGGTGGGTGTGTTAATAAACAAAATAGTCGTATTTGGGATTCTGGGAATTCCCAAATAATTGAGGAGAGGCCATAATATCCAGAAAATATCACTGTTTAGTGCGCTCGTGGGTCCGAAGGGGTGATTGGACCTTACTTCTTCGAAAACGATGATGGAACGACTGCCACTATGAATTGGGAGCGTTATATTCATATAATAACCGACTTGTTTTGCCTGCTTTTAAAGAATACGACTTGAAGAATATGTGGTTTCAATAAGACTGTGCCACATGCCACACAGCTCGAGCGTATAAGGCTTTATTGCAAGAGACATTTCCTGGCCGCATAATTTCTCGTCGTGGCAATATCAACTGGCCACCAAGATCATGCGATTTGACACTATTAGACTTTGTAGGGTTATGGAGATAAGCCTTTAACTCTTGAACACTCGAAAACCAACATTCGTCAAGTTATGCCTAATACCGCCCGATATGTATCAAAAAGTGGTCGAAAATTACCACAAAAGAATCAATGCTTGCAACATTTCGCGTGATGGTCATTTAAATGATGTAGTGTTTCACATATAATGTCAACGTTCAAACTTTATAACAAACAGGTAAGAAAGTGCTATAGTCATTCAAGCCCGACCATACGATACTATTCACCACTAAGGTCGATGGTGTTCTTTTTCATGTATAAAATTGCAAAATTTTGCCATCATTCATGTGACCAAAATATCAATTCCGGGATGTGGGACCTATGGGATGTACCATAAATAATGGACCCATTTTGATAAAATTCAAAGCCATGGTCCCACTATCAAAAAAATTATCTATGCCAAATTTCATCAAATTATCTTTAGAATTGCGACCTGTACTTTGATTACATTCTTTACATGGGGGTCTAGCCAGCCGTCCAGTCAGACGGACGGACGGACTGACATCCCATAATCGACTTAGAAAGTGATTATAAGCCTATTGATATACTAAAAGGTGGATCTAAGACAAATATTTCTATGCGTTACATACATCAGCACAAACTTATAATACCCTTTTCACCTATGGTGTTGAAGGGTGTAAAAAAGAAATATCATGAAATAAAATATTTCATATGTGTTTTATTTACGTTCACTTTTGAAACCGCAAAATGGATAACCCTGCATTTATAAATTATATTCAAAACTTTATCAATGCAGCTCCATGTTGGCAAATAATTTATAATCTTTCGATTATCCTTAAATTATAATCACTCATTCATTCAATGCCAATTGCCTTTTTTAAGTTTTATTGATTTTACTTAAAAACTTTCAAGTAAAAGTGGCCCATTAAAATATTTATTGTCAAAATATATATTTGCTATATCTATATAAATATTTGATTGGTTTATAGAAGAATTTATGTAAACATTAGCTTTGAAATCATTAAAAGTTATGGTCATAAATATTCATTTCCATAAATTTAAATTATGTACATAGAAAAGTAGACAAGAGCTGTTCAATTAAATGTTGAATAAATGCTTAAAAGATAAACAATTTTATATTTAGGAATACTTGGAAGTTATAAAGGCTCTGATAAAAGTTCTTTGACTTACTTAATGTTAACTTTGGATTTCAAAAACTTTCAATATTTTTTTTTATTTGGCAAAAAACTTCTTATAAATTAAATTTTTTTAAGACAAATTCAATCGTATTACTTAAGGTCTTGTTATTTTTTTATACAAAATTTTTAAACTTAAAAAAAAGAAAAAAAATTGAGTAAAACCCATATATTTTTATAGTACGTTCATTTTGTATATTTTAACATGTTTAATATACTCTCTAACTTTATAATTTTAATGTATAGAATTATGACATGATTTTATGTTGTTATTTTAGTTATCATGGTAATTTTTGACATGTCCAACTAATCATAAACCACATGTTGTCATCTAAATATACAAAAATCTGAAATTTAAAAATAACTAAATAAAACAATGATAATAACAAAAAAAAAAAAATTACTTGTCAATATTTAAAAATTTTTGTTTTTAAAACAAACAAATTTACAAATTTTGCTCTACAAAAAATAACTGACTAAATGGGTTTGGTTTGTTGTTGAGTAGAGGGTTAAATGAAATATACAGTTATGTGATAACATTTTTGCAACACACAAGTAAAATAAATTAAGTCAGTCATACAAGGTCGACGTTTACATACCTTTAAAAACTGAGGTCAAGTGTTAACAAGTTGTTAATAAATTTATAGGTTTTTATTAATTTATGGGGATATACCTATGCTTAATTACTATCACAATAAGATAAACTTGAGATTTAGGTATATTTATCTTCGGCAGCGGATCTGTTTTTTAGAGTGTCACAAGTTTTTATTACTGCTTTATTAAACCACCCAGCTAAAAATTGCTTTTAAATTTCTTTATAAATCGACTTTTAGCAGAAAGCCGAAGATTTTGAATTTATATTAAAAATTTAATATTCCGATTTCTGGTTGAATGGGTAAGTAAATGGGTTATTAAATAAGAGTAAGAAGAATCCACAAGCTTTTGTCGAAACACCATTACATTAACAGAAAATTACTTTTTAATGCGCTTTTTATTTTGACAGAGTCATTGGTCCTTATATTTTCAAAAATGTTACTGTCGATGGTGAGCATGATTCGAAATTTTTTCGTACTTCAATTACGACCAATCATCTGAAAATTAATATTCGAAGAGTTTCGGCGAAATAAGGTCGCAAATGGTGCGAAATCCTATTAAAAATTTCTTTTCGCTTTCTATGCGCTAGTTGTGGCTGCCACACAACAGAAAATATATTTGAATATTACTTATTTACTTATTTACAACCTGTTAAGGTCAAAGGCCAAGCATACTTTAGAAATCCATGCACTTCGATCTTGTGTGCATATTCTCCAATTGCGTAGGCCAAGTTTTGAAATATTTTCATCGAGGAGGTTACCGTTTTTATTCTTAATTGTGCTTTTTATAATCGATTTAGTGATGTCAGTCCGTCCGTCTGGCTGGCTGGACCCCCATGTAAGACATGTAATCCAAGAAAATGTCGCAATTCTAAAGATAATTTAATTAAACTTGGCACAGATAATTTTTTTGATAGTCGGACCATGGCTATTCAAATTCGTCAAGATCGGTTAATTATTTATGGTACCTCCCATAGGTTCCACTTCCCGGAATTGATATTTTAGCCACAAATATCAATATTTTTTCATGAAATTTAAATCAAATACTGATTATGTAAATCAAAATTACTATACCAAATTTCGTTAAAATCGGTATACATGTGACCATAGCTCCCATACAAACCATTTTGTCAAAATGCACTGAGACAAAAATCACTTAAACGCTCGTAAATCTGAAGATAATGAGAATTTTATTTTTTACATACGTAATTTTTCTAAAAAACTGTAATCAATGTGCCAATTAATCGTTCCACATTTAACCCTAGCTCTCATATAACTCCAAATGAAGGAAACAACATAAGTTTTGCGAAATATTTGTGTGATGGCAAAATTTAGCTAATATTTGTCTTTATACAGAAAAAAACACCTTTGACCTTAGTGGTGAAGGGTATCGTATGATCGGGCTTGACCGACTATAGCACTTTCTTACTTGTTTATTATAAAGTTTGAACGTTGACATTATGTGTGAAACACTACATAATTTAAATGACCACCTCGCGAAATGTTGCAAGCATTGATTCTTTTGAGGTAATTTTCGACCATTTTTTGACACATATTGGGTGGTATTTCAGCCATAACTTAACGAATGTTGTTATTTTAGTGCTCCAGAGTTAAAGGTTTATCTGCATAAACACGGCCTTTCACGGCATGTGGCACCGTCTTGTTGAAACCACATATTCTCGAAGTCTTATTCTTCAATAGCAGGCAAAAAAAGTCGGTTATCATATGATTAAAACGCTCCGAATTCACGAAATCGACACATTCGGTTTTTTGGCAGCACTTTCACTTACAGCAACGATATTTTAAGCGGAGCGAGCGAAACGATGATGTAGAGCCTTTACAATATTTGTAACCGCTCCAGTCTCTTCAAATTTTTTCACAATTTTGCCAATTGTTGGCGAAGTTGGACGATTATATAAACCACAATCTCCTCTTAAAGCACGATATGTGAACGTTGCAGAATCACCATTTTTGTAGTATGTTTTGATAATTTTTATGCGTTGTGTGATACTTAATCGATCCATTTTCGTCAATGTCAGACTTTCAATTGAAAAGAAAAAAATTGGTTTAACAAGTTAGATTGACAGATGTCGAAATCCAGTCCTATACTTTTATAACCACAAAATGGGTAACTCTTTTACATGAAATCAAAGTACAAGTCACAAATCTGAGCTGAATCTGGAATTAAAATAAATTTGGAAAATATTAATGTTTGGCTTAGAACAAACCTTATATCGAGCCCTAACCGCCAAAAAGACTCAAGCGCCAAAAACTCAAATTTACAGGAGAAGCATTTTTTAAAATATCTTTGGACAGTGAATTGTACTTAAGTCTTTATTGTTTTTGCTGTAAAATCATAACGGTAAATTCTACTGCCCTGATATTTTGTGAGATGAGGCAGATGACCATGAATAATAAATTTTAATAATACAATGAAAATCGTCTATCATGTCGCTTAAGCCCTTTTGGCGGTTATGGCTCGATGTAGTGTGTTCCGAATAAAATATGAGTTCTGAATTTTAGGCAAAACTTATTCGTAAAACAGCAAAAAAATTATTTAATCATGTAAGCATTAAGCTTTGATGCCATAAAATTAAATTAAATTGTTTAGGTGTTGTTGTAAGAAGTTTTTAGTCTGCCGGGTTCTAGAAATGTATTTTGTAAATTCACTTTATTAGTTTTGTTCTGCTTAATTAGTCTTAAATTAGCAAAAATTTATTCTCGAAAAGAACATGACATCTAATTTATTGTAAATAAACATATTTTATCTTATAAAATAAATAAATAAATATGACTTCATGTTTTAGATTTCATGTTAAAGTAAATGAAATAATATAGATATTTACATAAAAATCTATGTATCAAACAAACACTTTCTGCTTCATCTATTTTTAATGGACTAAAGCAAAATTTCGAAAATGACATAACATCTAGTTAATGCAAATAAATATAGATTCTTAAGAAGACTCAAATGTATATAAATATATATAATTTATTAATTTGCTTTTATAGCAAAATAAGCAAACAAATTAAATATTTATCTTGAACACATACTTAACTGGACATGAGATAATGTCATTCTAATACAAACAAAAGTAACTCTTACTCCATAATTGTTTACTCGGGCGTATGTTTAATATGAAATTCATTTATCAATATCACTCAGCCGACACAGGGCTCATGAATTGGTCTATAGCTGAAGGGATTCAAAATCTATAATCTATATATATAAAACTCTAACGTGACTGACTGACTGACTGACTGACTGACTGACTCATCATCGCACAGCCCAAACGGCTAAAGCTAGAGAGCTGAAATTTTGACAGCTGGTACCTTTTTCAAAGTATAGATCCACTAAGACGGGATTTTTGGAAATTCGGCCTCTAAGGGGGTAAAAAGGGGTAAAAAAGGGAAAAATTAGTAATGCTGTATCTCCGGAAGTAAACGTCATAGGCCCAAAATTGAAATTGCGTTGGGATCAGCTGCAAAAATAAGTAGACACGTGTTTGGTACTTTTTAGCAGATGGGACAAATAGGGGGTAAAAAGGGTAAAAATGAAATGTTGGTACTTTTTTAAACCCATGTGTATCTTTTAAACCAATCAACAGAGTAACAAAATTCAAAACGGAGCCGGTAAACAAGAAAAAAATATTAGACACGTGTTTGGTACTATTTTGATTCAGGGTTCAAAAAGGGGGAAAAGCGGGGAAAAAAATTTAGGGTAGGTCCATTTTTCTTTTTCTTTGTATTTGACTTGAACCAATAAAGCTACCAATAAAATTTATAGGGAGGTCGATTGCCCAGTACAAAATATTAAATATGTGTTTGGTACTTTTTTCAATTAAAAGGGTAAAAAAGGGAAAAATCGGTAACATTATATCTCCTTAACCAACAGCGATAGAAGCGAAAATTAAATTGGCTTGAGATTAGCACTAAAAATTAAGGGACACGTGTTCGGTACTTTTTTGAAAATCGGCCGCCTAGCGGGCAAAACAGGGTAGAAAAGGGAGAAATTAGTAACATCATATCTCCGAAACCAACATAGACAGAAACAAAGTTGAAATTGGATTTGAATCGCCTACAAAAATAAGGGGACACGTGTTTGGTACTTTTTTGAAAATGGCACTAATAAGGATAAAAAAGGGTAAAAACTATATTTTAGTACTTTTTTTAACCCATATGTATCTTTTGAACTAATAAACATAGAAACATATTTTATATCGCAACCGACAGATATTAAAAAAGAACTAAATACGTATTTGGTACTTTTGCGATTAATGGGGTACAAAAGGGTAAAAAAAGGGAATATATTCAAGGATAGGTTTTTTGCTTTTTAGCCATGGATATCTTTTAGGCTAATGAAGTTAGAAGTATAATTTATTGACTGGTAGATTTACATTGAAAAGAAATAAGCTACGTGTTTGGTACTTTTTTTTAATTTTGGGGGTAAAAATCGGTAAAGTATATCTTCTAAACCCAAAGTGATAGAAACAAAAACTAAATTGGTCTGAGATTGGCACTTAAAATTAAGGAACACATGTTCGGTACTGTTTTGAAGTTCAACCTCTTAGAAGGTAAAACAGGGTAGAAAAGGGAGAAATTAGTAACATCATATCTCCGAAACCAACATCGATGCAAACAAAGTTGAAATTGGATTTGAATCGGCTAGGAAAATAAGGAGGCACGTGCTTGGTACTTTTTTGGAAATGGCATTAATAAGGATAAAAAAGGGTAAAAACTATATTTTGGTACTTTTTTCAACTAATATGTATCTTTTGAACTAATAAATACAGAAACATAATTTATATCGCAACAGATAGATATTAAAAAACAATTAAATACGTATTTGGTATTTTTGCAATTAATGGGATACAAAAGGGTAAAAAAGGGAAAATATTTAAGGGTAGGTTTTTTGTTTTTAGCTATGAATATCTTTTAGGCTAATGAAGCCAGAAGTATAATTTATTGACTGGTCGATTGACAAAGAAAAAATAAAATACATTTTTGGTACTTTTTTTAATTTTGGGGGTAAAAATATATCTTCTAAATCAAAAGTGATAGAAACCAAAACTAAATTAGTCTGAGATCAGCACTAAAAATTAAGGGACAAGTATTCGGTACTTTTTTGAAATTCGGCCTTTTAAAGGGTAAAACAGGGTAGAAAAGGGAGAAATTAGTAACATCATATCTCCGAAACTAACACCGATGCAAAAGAAGTTTAAATTGGATTTGAATCGGATAAAAAAATAAATGGCCACGTATTTGGTACTATTTCAAAAATGGTACTAATAAGAATAAAAAAGGGTAAAAACTATATTTTGGTACTTTTTTAACACATATATATTTTTTGAACTAATAAACATAGAAACATAATTTATATCGCAACTGATAGGCATTAAAAAACTATTAAACACGTATTTGGTACTTTTGCGATTAATGTGGGACGAAAGGGTAAAAAAAAGGGAAAATATTCAAGAGTAGGTTTTTTGCTTTTTAGCTAAGAATATCTTTTCGGCTAATGAAGCCAGAAGCATAATTTATTGGCTGGTAAATTGACACTGAAAAAAGTAAAATAAGTGTCTGGTACTTTTTTTAATTTTGGGGGTAAAAATCGGTAAAAATATATCTTCTTAGCCAAAAGTGATAGAAACAACAACTAAATCGGTCTAAAATCGGCACTTTAAATTAAGGGACATGTATTCGGTACTTTTTTCTTTAATTCGGCCGTTTTGGGGTTAAAACAGGGAAAAAATGGGAAATATTAGTAACGTCATATCTCCGAAATTCAAAACGATAGGAATAGAGTTGAAATTTGCTTCGGATGGGCTGAAAAAAAACGAGAAACGTATTTGGTACTTTTTTGAATATGGTACTAATAAGGGTAAAAAAGGGCAAAAACTATATTTTGGTACTTTTTTGAACCCATACGTATCTTTTGAAATAACAAACATAGAGAAACAGTAAACGTCACAATTGATAAGTAACAAAGAATTATTAGACACGTATTTGGTACTTTTACGATAATTGAGGTAAAAAAGATAAAAAATATTCAAGGGTAGGTTTTTAACTAATGAAGCCAGAACTATAATTTACAGACGGGTGGATTCATATTGAAAAAGTAAATTGAAAAAAATTGAAAAAGAAAATGGATAAATTAGTAACATCATATCTCCGAAATTTACATCGTTAGAAACAAAGTTGAAATTGGATTTGGATCATCTTGCAAAAAAAGGAGACACGAGTTTGGTACTTTTTTGGAAATGGAACTAATAAGGGAGAAAAAGGGAAAAAACTATATTTTGGTACTTTATTAACCCTATAAGTATCTCTTGAACTAATAAACATAAATACTCTATTTACATCACAATTGATAAGGACTAACAAAAATTAAGAAGGTGCTTGGCGCTTTTACGATAAATGAGGCACAAAAGAGTAAAAACTATGAATATCATTTAAACAAATAAAGCCAGAAGTATAATTTACAGACAGGTCTATTCACATTGCAGAAGTATAAGACACGCGATTGATTCCTTTTTTTAATGTTTGGAGTAAAAAGGGGGAAAATAGGTAACGTAATATCTCATAAATCAAAAGTGATAGAAACAAAGATTAAATTGGTCTATGATCAGCATTAAAAATTAAAGGACACGGGTTCGGTATTTTTTTTAATTTGGCCGCTTATGGTTAAAACAGGCTAGAAAATGAATAAATCATATAATCGGCTAGAAAATGAAAGGGACATGTGTTCTGTACTTTTTTTGGAAATGGCACTAATAAGGGCAAAAAGGGTAAAAACTATATTTTTGTACTTGCGTATCCATGCGTATCTTTTGAACTTATAAACATAAAGACTCACTTTATGCCACAATCAATAAGTATTAACAAAATATTAAACATGTGCTTGGTACTTTTACGATAAATGGGGTTCCAAAAGGTGAAAACGGGAAAATATTCATTTAAGCTAATGAAGTCAAAAGTATAAATTAGAGATGTGTCAATCAAAGGGGTAAAAAAGGGAAAAATCGATGACATTATATCTTCTAAACCTAATGGATGGAAACAAACACTAAAATGGTCTAAGATCAGCCCTAAAAATTAAGGGACTTTTCAGTACTTTTTGCAAATTAAACAGTTTTGGGGTTAAAATAGGGTAGAAAATAAAAACATTAGTAAAGTTATATCTCTGATACTAATATCGACAGAAAAAAAATTTAAATTGGATTTAGATCGAATAGAAAAATAAAAAGTCATGTTTTTAGTAGGTACTTTTCGTAAATGAGCTAAAAATAGGGAATAAAAAGGATAAAAACTAAATTTTGGTACTTTTTTGACCCATATATAATTTTTGAATCAATTATTATAGAAACAAAATTTATACCGCAATCGAAAATAACAAAAACGGGTCAAAAATTTAAAGATAGGTTTTTTCCTTTTAAACTGTGCATGTTGTTTAAATCAATAAAATAATAAATAAATCAATGATTTATGGACTGTTCTATTGACATTGAAGAAATATGTGACAGGTGTTTGGTATTTTTTTCAATTAACAAAAATGGAGTTAAGATCAGCAATAAAAATATTAGGACATGTATCCGGATTTTTTTTTTTAATTTGGCTGATCAGGGGTAACCAACGGGTAAAAAAAGGAAACTTTTGTAAAATATTCAAAATCAAAAGCGACAAGAACAAGATTTAAATTGGGTTAGCAATCAAAATTGGGTCAGCTACAAAAATAAGGGAGGCGTGTGTAGTACTTTTTTGAAAATGTAGAGGGTAGGTACTTATTTTGTCCTATATGTATCTTAAGAACCAATAAGTATTTAATTTAATTTATATCGGAATTGATAAATAAGTGAAAAAGTTATTTTGGTAAATTTTGTAACTTTGTCAATTCAAATGGTGCCGCTAACGAAGTAGCGGGTTATAAAGCTAGTTTATACATAAGCTTACAACAAAATCTTTTGTGTCTAAACAAACTTTGAAATATATTTAATGCAAACTATCTCTAGTAAATTTAAAATAATTTTTAATTTAAAAATTAACCCCAAACAAATATATCAAATTTATTTTCGAAGCTCAAAAACTCAAGTGAACATTATATAATTGATATTCATAAATATGCAATGTAGCATCAATTATTTAATTAAATTCAATTTTCAAGTTAAACTTCAATGGCCTTTAGTTACTCGTAATATAATTGAATAATAGAGTGATTTCAATAAATTAGAATTTTTAGTTAAAATTGAAAAAATAATTGGAAAAACTCAGAAAATAATGAAGTTTTTTGTAAAGTATTAGGATACTTTTTAAAAGACTGTATCCAAATACTTATCCCGAAATGAGTTTTATTTTCAAAAATATTTTTTCTTTAATGAAAATATGTATTTCTAACTCCTTGAAAAGAAAGATTTGTTTCTTTAATTAAAATGCTAAAAAGTCCTTGATAAAAATGTGAAATACCTATGGTCTGGTATACAATTTTTAAAAATGTTCTCTTCGTAAATGTTTTCATTAATACATTCCATTACAAATGCATGTCAGGATATCATATAATTTCTTATTCAGAATATTTTTGGAATTTCCATTTATCATTTTTTGCTTTGTATTCTTGACTCTTAAAATTCCCTTTAACTCTCAAAACTCCCTTTAACTATAGATTTTTAATTTCATTTGAATCATTGGCAAAAATATTTACAAAAATTTACATATTGAAGAGATTTATGAGTAAATCTATTTTAAAACTTACCTTTATTATTATCTTCGACATTTGAAATAAAAAAACTTTATATTTTGAAAATTTATCCTTTAACATATTTATTTATTTGTATAATTTTGTGAACTTTTTGAAGGGTTTTTTAGTATACAATTTAAGTATATAATTTTAAATCAAGTGTAAAATTTAGATTTTAGAGAAAACAAAATAAATTTTAGTATAATATAATAACGCTTTTTTTTAAACAAGTAAGAAAGTGCTATAGTAGGTCAAGCCCGACAATACGATACCCTTCACCACTAAGGTCAAAGGTGTTCTTTTTCTGTATAAAGACAAATATTTGTCATTATGCAAACATATTCTCAAAACTCATATATTTAAGCTGTTTCCCCCATTTCTACTTATACGACAGCTAAGGTCAAATTTAGACCGATTATCTCAAAATTTAACTAATTGATTACAGTTGTTAAAAAAATTACGTGTGCAAAAAATAAACTTAAAATTTTCATTTTCTTCGGATCTACGAGCGTTTTAGTGAATTTTGTCTAATTTAGTGCGTTTTGAGAAAAGAGTTTGCATGGGAGCTATGGTCAAATGTAGACCGATTTCAACGAAATTTGGCACAATGACTTATGTTTACATAAGCAGTATTTGTTTTAGATTTCATGAAAAAATATTGATTTTTGTGAGCAATATATCAATTCCGGGATATATATCAAGTGGGACCTATGGGAGGTACCATAAATAATGGACCGATTTTGGCGAGTTTGAATATCAAAAAAATGATTTGTGTCAAATTTCATCAAATTATCTTTAGAATTGCGACCTGTATTTTGATTACAAGTTTTACATGGGGGTTCAGCCAGTCGTCCAGCCATCCAGATGGACGGACGGACGGACGGACATTGCTAAATCGACTCAGAAAGTGATTCTAAGCCTATTGGTATACTAAAAGATGTGTCTAAGACAAATATTTCTATGCGTTACTTACATCAGCACAAACTTATAATACCCTTTCCACCTATGGTGGTGAACAGTATAAAAAGTGGAAGGAATTATTTTTGCAAACAACCGAAAACAAAATTAAAACACTTTATTTAGTTTCACAAAGCCATATTTTTATTAGCTTTAGAGTAAAGTCACTTTAAACACACAAAACGGCTTTATAAAAATTATTAGTCTTACTGTTCTCTTATACGCGTCTCAATTAAAACTGTTCCTACAATATTCTTTCGTCGACCCTTTAAAGTAGAGAAGTGAGTTTCTAGCAATTCCTACAGACGTAAACAAAGAGCTGCTGTCGTTGATTACACTAATAATGTGGCTTACGGAAGTTAGTGTGTGTTCCAATACATTCTCACATGATCAAGAACACACCAAAATATACGTTGTATAAATAGATTGTATGAAGTTAACAGCAACGGAGAGAGAGGGAGAGTGTAGATAAAGAGAAAAATGCTGCTCTACTCTTACAGCAAAACATTGAGAGAAGCATGTTGTTCTGCTTATAGACAGAAACATACAACAACTACACCAACAGAAACATTATAGAAAACTAGGGGAAGAATAATAAGTAGTGAACTTTGCACAATGGGGCGGAACTTAAAAATTCGTGACAACATTTCATAAGTGAAATTTTAATTTTAATTCTTACCCTTACTTAAACTTAAGTGAAAATTTTAATGTTAGTGAAAAACTAAAATATATTATGTAGTTTATTTAGTGTTAGTGTAATTATTTAGTTTATTTAATTATTTAGTGTAAAATTTAAATTTTAGTGAAAAATTTAAATTTAAGTATCAAATTTAAATTAAAGTTAAAAATCAGGAATTAAGTGCAAAATTTAAATTTTGGTGTAAGATTTAATTTAAAACGAAAAATCAGGACTTTAGTATAAAATTTAAATTTTACACTTAAAATTTAATATTAGTGAAAAACTAAAATTTTAAAGTAAAATTAAAATTTTTGTGTGTTTTTAAGGAAAAATCAGGAGTTTAGTATAAAATTTAGTTTATATTAAAATATTATTGTAAAATTAAAATTTTATTCTAAAATTCTTTTATCGTAAAATTTAAAAAAAAAACAAGTAACAAAGTATGATCGGTCAAGCCCAACCACACAATACCCTTCACCACAAAGGTTAAAGGTGTACGTTTTCTTGAATAAAGAAAAAATTTGATAAATTTTGCCAGCAGACAAACTTTTTTCAAAACTTACATATATATTTAAGCTGGTGCCATAAATAATGGACCGATTTTTACGAATTTCAAAAGCCATGGTCCCACTACAAAAAAAATGACCTTTGTCAAATTTCTTCAAATTATCATTAGAATTGCGACCTGTACTTTGATTACATGGTTTACATGGGGGTCCAGCCAGAGGGACGGACTGACATCGCTAAATAGATTGAGAGAGTGATTCTAAGTCTATTGGTGCGTGATTTGTGAGCAACATACATCAGCACAAACTTATTATACCCTTTTCACCTATGGTGGTCCACATTTGACCATAGCTCCCATATAAACTCTTCTATCAAAACACACTAAATGAGATAAAAATCACTAAAACGCTCGTTAATCTGAAGATAATGACAATTTTAAATTTAGTTTTTGCATACATAATTCTTGTGAAAACCGTAAGCAATCTGCCAAATTTCGAAATATTCGGTCCACATTTGACCCTAGCCTTCATATTTTTATGATGGCTCAATTTAGCAATTAGTTGTCTTTACAAGAAAAAGAACACCTTTGACCTTAGTGGTGAAGGGTATCGTATCGTCAGACTTCACCGACTTTAGCACTTTTTTACTTGTTTTTTAAATACATTTTTTGTGTGCAAAATAAATAGTCTTTTTGAAAAATCACAAAACAAAATCGAAAAATTTTTTTTTTTGTAAAAAAAAAAATTTAGTTCAAAAACTACTGCTCGTATTAAAAAACAATTAGTGTTTCTAAAAGTAAATTCTGTTGTCGAATTTCGGATTTTTACTTAGTTCAAAAAAAGGAACAGTTTTCGAGTTACGCTATTATTTATTGCAGAACCTCCTCAATTTTTTTATAACCCTATATCTCGCAAACTATAGCTAACCCTATATCTCGAATACTAGAGCTAACTCCATTGAATATATGATTTATCTTTACCCACGAGGTCTTCTTTTTGTCGGTAAAAAAGGTTGTCAAAATCGAGCACAGTGTAAATTTTTCTTACTGCTTATTATTTTACCGATACTTGAGACAATCTGGATGCTTGAACTACTGGGTAAAAAATGTAATTTAATTATGTTTGTTAAATGAAATGAATAAACAATTTAATTAAATTATGCAAAAAAATTTAGATATTACAAAAAAAAATTGTCAACTCACGTTTTGTGAATTAATATTACTTGAAGTTATACTCATATACATACTCATATCTATTTCATAATTCAACCTCCATTTTTTCTTCCGAATATCATTTATTCCATTTAAGTAATTGAATACTTTTACAAAATAATTGAATATTAATGCTAATATCTCAATATAGTCTAATGTCACAAAGCATTTGTATTTTGGATTATTTCTTCAATAAGTCATTAAGTTAAAGATATTTATATACAAATAATTTATTGTGGTAAGTTATTAATTTTTGCCGTTTCTAATAATTCAATTCAATTTTCTAGTATTAGCCTGGTCATGCCAGCAAAAATTTCTATCGACTTTCTATAGTTTTGCTTAAATAAGATAAGGACTTTAACTTAAGAAAAGTTAAGAGTAACGTTACTAGTAAAATCTATTTTCTGTAAAAAGTAAAATTTTCAAAAGCACTTGAAAATTTAGATGTAAAAACTACAAGTCATATTTCTAGATAGGTAGAGTTTTCCAACTAAAAGACTTTTAAATGAATTTGGAAGATGAAAAAAATGCATGATTATCTCTGAAAAATTTATTTATGACTACGTTAATAAATTGCATTTAATAACATAATAATAAATTTATATTATAAAATAAACTATTTTCAATATCTATTATTATTTAAATAAAATACCAAACAATTTATTTTTACAATAGGAATATATCATATACATTTTTATATAAAAAAAACACAATCAAAGATTCCTTATGAAAAATTGTCAATATCCATAGACGAGTATTTGTATGGTTTCATCTCTACCAAATCAACCAAAAAGTACATGGAATAAGTCTTATTACAAAAACTAAAAATTCGATTATATCTTTTTTTCTTATTAAATAGAATGACTTTTAGAGCTTAAAAATTTTTGTGAATATTAAATTTAATTAAAAGTTTTTAATACAATTTTCTTATTTCAAACTGAGTTTGTTTATACCTTAAATTTGTGATTTGAAATTTTATACCTAATATTTTGTACAATTTTTTAAATCTATAAAATAATTTTATATATATTCCATATCCCTAGAACACTTTTAATACATTTTTGATTACTAAAGATTTGATAAAGAAAGTTGATATGCTAAAACCAAAATATT
Source organism: Stomorhina lunata (assembly GCA_933228675.1). Lineage (NCBI taxonomy): Eukaryota > Metazoa > Arthropoda > Insecta > Diptera > Rhiniidae > Stomorhina > Stomorhina lunata. The sequence continues at coordinate 5,271,490 of OW121740.1, read as the reverse complement.
TACATAATGGAAATAAATATATTCTTAAATATTGAACATTTTTTTAAACAATAGAATGTTATAGACGTCCGAAAAGGAAACATAGCAAAAATAATATTTTATTTTGTCTCGACTGAGGATCTCATAGTATTTCAAAACCAACTGTATCTAATATAATGTATGAATATGATCATATTTTTATACGCTGTAGGGTTATTCCCTGAGTTCTGGTCCTATATTTAACAAGTAAGAGTGTTATATTCAGCTGCGCCGTATCATATAAACATACTAATAAATTGCGTCAAATTTAGAAATATATCTTGTTCAAAATGTGGATCAAATTCGAAAAGAAATGTTACGCTAATTAGACCCATCTTTGGTATACCAATAGGCTTAGAATCACTTTCAGAGTCGATTTAGCTATGTCCGCCCGTCTGGCTGGACCCCCATGGAAACCTTGTATTCAAATTATAGGTCGCAATTCAAAAGATAATTTGATTAAATTTAACATCGACAATTTGTTTCATAGTGGGACTATGGCTATTGAAATTCGTCGAAATCGGTCCATTATTTATGGTACCTCCCATAGGTCCCACTTCCCGGAATTGATATATAAACCTATACTGCTTATGTAAACTAAAATCACTGTACCAAATTTCGTTGAAATCGGTCCACATTTAAACATAGCTTTCATACAAACTCTTCTTAAAAAACGCAATAAATGAGACAAAAATCACTGAAACGCTAGTAAATCTAAAGATAATGAGAACTTAAAGTTTATTTTTTGCATACATAATTTTTGTAACAACTGTAATCAATTTGCTAAATTTCGAGATAATCGGACCACATTTGACCTAAACTCTCATATAAGTCCAAATGACGGAAATAGCTTAAATATATAAGTTTTGAGAAAATGTTTGTATGATGGCAAAATTTGGCATATAATGGGTTTATACAGGAAAAAGAATACCTTTGAAATTAGTGGTCAAGGGTATCGTATAGTCGGACTTGACCGACTATAGCACTTTCTTCACTTGTTTTGAACAAAATTTGTTCTTTTAGTAATACATCAGGTCCATACATTTTGTTGGGAGTTATTAATGCATGCCCCAGGAGTGGTTTTTATATGAAGATATAGTCAAATATGGACCGATTCCTATAAAATTTGATATACTGATCACTAGTTGAATAAAACTTCTCTATTCTAAATTAAGTTGTCATATCTATTAAAATTAAATTTATTTTATTAGCATTGATGTTATTCCCGGGGCAGGATTATATGGGACTTCAAACTAAATGTAAACCGTTTTTAAGCCCATTTTAAATACACAACTTTCTCAACATATCGAAGATAATTTTTGCAAAATTTTGTCTCTCTAGCTCTTTTAGTTAAGGTGCTATCGCGGTTTCGGACAGACGGACAGAAATATTTGTATATTTGTGTTTTACATAAATTTCCCCAGAAATATAGTATATTTTTTAGTTTTGGCCCTATCGTGCCTTCAACAGACAGATAAACATATAGACAGATAGACAGACAGACAGACATTAAATCTCAAAAATACTCCTTATTCAATTCAATTTTGGGTACAAAAAAAATATCACTTTGAGGCTTAAATGTTTGTAGTCACAAAAATGATCCATTTTTGAGCTTTCACCGTCTTCTGTTATCCATGACTCCTAGTGGAGCATAGGGCCTCAGCTTTTACCTTATAACACAACAATTAACTTGGAAGTTTACTGCTATAAGCTGGACAAACTGAACTATGAACTTCAACAGGAAATACCAAAATTGGAGGACATAAATAAAAGGTGTAAAGGTAGAAACACAATTGGGACGAATGACTAATTTCGTCCAGCACGACGAATTCGGATTTAAAAATTCGTCTTGTAAATTCGTCGATTGAACACATTTGCGACGAATAAACGTTGTTGACGCCATTTTTGTTTATTTGCACAAATTACTTACACTTTCGGACATATCGCGCACTCACAACATTTGCAATTTTTTTTATTTTATTCTTTTATTATTACACAAGATTATTGTATTTAAATAATTTTATTTAAAATAAATATTTTTTGTTTACATTTTATAAGGTGACCATATTTAACAAGAACACATATAATTTCTAATATTTTACAACAGAAATATATATACAGCCACTCTAATCCAGTTTAGTCGTCGTTCGTCTGCGTATGAAATGGAAATAAACCTATCGCACTGTTCGATACGCACGACGAATTTCGTCGTACGCATCAATTGTGAGCACACTCATATAAGCCCATATGTTCTATTTCTAACGACGAATATTCGTTCCGAAAAATTGGTCGTTCGTTCCAATTGTGTTTCATACTTAATGTTTCATAAAGATAATGTAAGATCTCATAAATGTGTGGATGAAATTGTCATCTGTCATCACATTCAGCAAATCAGGAACATTTGGGTTATTTGTTTTCGCGAAACAAGAAATGATTTCTGCTAAAAAGTGTCTTAATTCAAAAAATACCTCTACTTTAAATCAATTTTTGATACAAATATTTTTTTTCTTAAAAATATATTGATATTTGGGCCTTTTATTGTGGATGTAAAGATTTTTCTATTCTTCTTCCTCTGCTAAAAAATTTAGCCATGTCAACGACTTTGACACTGTTATTGTTGGTGACGAGAGTAACACAAACAGCTACAAACTATTAGCAGTGGAAGCTCAACAGGAAACGGAAGCACCCCTTTTTCTTTTATACTCAATGTTTGACTGTTACTGTTTTTTTATTATACACTGTAAATAATTAGTAATAAGATTTTATTAAAAAAAATACATTTTAAAATATCAGATAATGTTTAATTTACTGAGTAATGTTACTTATTTTGTATTGTTGTTTCTTTTTTCACAAAATATACTTTATTATTTTAATATGGCAGCTCATGCCTAAAAGGAGGCAATAGAAATTGATCTTTTAGACTATATGTAAATCAAACGATCTATATATGTGACCTTCTCCGAAAAAAAAGAACCTAGTGTAACAAAAAACGGGTTTGGATTTAATACTGGATTCTGGCACCTATAAGGGTGTAGAATAAGATAAAATGAGTAAGATTTCTGATAAAAATTAATTTAATTAATTTTAAAAAAGTACAAAATGAAGTTGGGAAAATCTTTAAAAATAGGAAAAAAAAATAAAATTTTTTTTCGATTTTTTATTTTTCTCAATTTTCACAAACTAGGTCCTTTTTCTTGGAGAAGGTCACATATAAATATGGAATTTACATAATCAAATTTATGTTCATCAATTTCAATCCTCAGTTTCAACAGTTCCCTTCTTATGTCATATAAATTTGTTATTGAAACAAGTTTAGACATGTTCTGTCAACATTGAACATGTAAATTAAAAACCTATGTATGCACTTAAAAGTGTATTTTTTCAGAAACAAAATGTAATTAAGTAAGTTTGTTTTTAGTGATTTTTTTTATATTTTGCAGTTCATGCTATTTCTCTTATTGATGGTAATATTAATTTGAATCCTTTATATTGGGTCATGTTTACAATATGAGATACTGACAATATTAAAAATTTTATTTAATTTATTAAAATAAATAAAGTACTTTGTGTTATTCTGATGAACATTATCACTACTCTTCTACGGAAAGTGTAAAGTTTACTTTAATGAAATATCCAGAGACTATCAGGTATGTGATGGACATTTTTCGTTTTCAAATCGATCGATTTCAGACATATTTTTTAGCTAATTTTCGGTTATTTCCCCCAAAAAAATGAAAATTTTGGCTTTAATCCTTTTGACTGATATTTTATCTTTCATTTGGTTTGATTTTTTTGGGAAAATAACCAAAAATTATCTCAAAAATATATCTAAAATCGATCGTTTTGAAAACGATCGTTTTCCATCACATACCTGTATACCTTCTTATAAACATTCGCACTAGACCGATATCAAAAGTGCATATTTGATCTGAGATTAAATCTGTGGAAATAAATAATAACGGCTTAAGTCGAAATTTCGTGTTTTGACATATTAAGTGTTTTGTCTAAAAGATATAAAAGTTTTGTATGAACAAGTTAATATACAAATGCGTATAGTTTTATAATTAATGACACTTTATATTTGAAATTTAGCTGAGTGATAGATATTGATAAGAATATGTAATAGAATGAAAAAGCACTTGTGTCAACTTAAGCCATTTCCATTTATTGCCACAGAAATGATCAGTGTTTATACCGGAAATCGACTAAAATTCAGAAATAGTATATACAAAAGGATTTTTAAAAGCTTGCAACAAATTTTTTAAAACTGGAATCAATGCCATTTGTTACAAGTACCCAAAATTGTATAATTTTAAAATTTGAGTAAAACCTGATTTTATGAACTTTCTAAGACCAACACTTTTTAGACCGATCGTATCAATACACACTTCTGCTAGTTTAAGCTTTTTTACAATCGAATATCATTAAGAAATTGACACATCATATCCGGAAAACTTTAAAGCTATCAATGTCAGCAACAATTATAATTGTCTGTGGGTGAAAATTGTTAGGAAGCACAATTTTGAATTTGTCAACAATTTGATGTTTCCTATTATTTCAGATTTGCGAAAAACTCAAGCGACTTTTTACGTATTTATGTATTTAAAAACCGCCATATTAACATTTTTGGAAAATAACCTTTTGTAATCACGTATATTTAACAACTAAATGTTGTTTGTCCTATGAAAAGGACTTGAAAATTTTTAAAGGTCTTTTCTTTAACAAATCGTGTTTAAGCGCAAACTCTCAACATTAATGAAAAACTTTGTTAGCTCCAGCATCACTAATAATGTTGCCTTAAAATTTCTAGGTTATAAACATTGCCGAGCTACAATGTTGCAGAAACGAGTTGCGTTTGGGTAGTTAGAGGAAACAACATATCGAATTATATAGGACTATCATCTTAGGGGTTCAATGAACTTTCTTGATTTTTTAATGATTTTAATGTGAACTTTGTATAGATAAGCAAAAGTTGGTTAAACTTTTAATTAAGGATATTGAAAAGGACTATGATAAATATTATATGTGGCTTTTGTTAGGAATTTCTTTCATTTTATATCTATATTTAACTTTGATATTAGTTATGTGCATGTAAATGGGCATAAAACTGAATTACTTATATAAAGTCAATTGATTAAACAAATTTTAATGAATGCAATCTCACAAAAGTTCTGTGAATTTTATATAATTAATTTAAAAAAAACAAGTAAGAGTGGTATATTCGGCTTTGCCGAATCTTGGATACCCTTCACCAATGGTGCTGCAAAAGTACTTAATGTAATTCCTAGCAAAATTTGGTTATACTAGTATTATATGCAAAGAGTCTTTAAAATTAAGAGTCGGAAAAAGAAAAGCTTTTCGGTGGCGTCATCATCTAGGATAGTTATGCACCCAAAGGTTAGGTTGGGCAGGTGGCTGATGTCTAGGGAAGCTTCACTTGGGTTCTAAAGTGGTCCCTTTGTGAAAGATAATGATTACTAGACTACAAGTAGAGAATACATATTTAAGCCAGCCAGTAGCTTCGAAATAAAATATACACATATTTTACGAACATTTAATAAAGTTCGATAGACCAGATAAACCATGCAGAAAAGATGCTTCAAAATGTAGATGCCCTTACATTTGCAATAGCACATTTGATTTGATGAAGTTTAAGTATTCTGGCATGCAACCCAAAAATACTGTACCCAGTGAGGGTTGTGCACTTTAATTCGTACGAATTATCCCACCAGTAAAAGTTCTTGATTAGTTATGTAAAACTCTGAAGTTAGCGGACTGATTTAGGTCAAAGCTTTAACAATGATAAGCCTTAAAATTATAGGGTATACACTCTTAGTTTTAGATACATACGTGAAATATATAGCTTTTGAATGGATGGATATCAGCTTTGTCGGAAAAGTTATTAAAGATTTACTTATTAATCTGAAGTTAGTTAATTAATTAAAATGAACACTTCATCAATAATATTTGGGATGTATTGTTCTTTCGATCTGTCCGATGGATGTTTGGAAAGTTTTGCTCTAGTTCCTTGTGCAATTTTAATGTGATTTAATTTATCAGCATTAAATCGATTCCCGGTCGGGGTTATATGGGAGATTTCACTAAATGTGAATAGAGCTCCCCCATTTTCAATATCGAACTTTTCAAGAGATCAGAAATACTTTTGTCAAATGTTGTCCCTCTAAAAAGTTTATTTTAGACGCTATCGCCCTGAATATCAATATTGTACAACGTCTTTATACTAAATGTCATCATCGTATCTTAGCCGAAGTTATACGGGATCAATTGTCAAACGTGAATGGATTTCTCCCAATTGCATTTAAAAAATTTAAATTGTCGTTGATATGTGAGATACTTACATACATATGTAGGTTTTGAACGGATATCATTGCATTTTTGTACTTCCTAGGAAGATTACCTATAATTTGATATATAATACATTCTCAAATGTTATCATAATGTTCAAAAGTCAGACACAAAATTAAGATTAATGCAGAATGTCTGTCTGCTAAAATCAGATTTGTGGAGCTCCTGGATTTTACACAAAATTTTAGGATATTGTCCCACCCTGAATTTTATCATTGTCGATCAAAACACCATCGCTTAAACGCTAAATTATATCTACCACAAATTACCGAATGCATCAGGATTTAGGTAATCCCCTGCGAAGGACGCTATTTAATTTCATCAAAATAAACACCTGAGATATCGACAAAACAGGAGCTCCAAAAACTTGACTACAACAGAAAAAATTACATACAGGTAGACGGACGGACAAAAAAACAGACGGGCGGACGGACGGAGGTCGCGAAATCGATTCTCCTGCCGATTCAAAGTTGATCGGTACAGTTTGAATGGTATTCGTAATCAGATTTGTGGAGTATAGATTTTAGAAAATCCTCACACAAAGAACGATGTCAAATTTCATCACAATCGGTCCATAAACACCTGAGATATCGCTGAAACACTACTTACAAAATTTAAACAAAATTTCTTAGACACGTACTTTGAGCAATTTGCTGTACATCAAATGTAGTGTTATTGCGATATCTCAATTGTTTACGGACCGCTTTTGATAAAATTTAATAACGTGCTTGGCGAGGGAATTTCCTAAAATCTGATATAAAATTTATGTAGGTCCGTGCTAAAGGAGGATGGTTTTTCCTATTTCTGCATTTCATTTTTTCAACAAACATTCTCTAATGCAAACTTTGGGCAATTTGCGATACATCAAATTCAATGTTTTGGCGATATCTCAGTTGTTTATGGACCGATTTTGATAAAATTTTACAGAGTGTTTTGGGAAACTATTTCCTACAATCTGATATATAATATATTATCACATGTACACCAGGAGTATCTTTTTTCTCTTGTTATTTAAAAGTGTGTTTCAATCAAAAATTTTAAAATTTTCGTCTAATTTTTGGTATTTTTTCGATATTTTCGGTGTTTATAAACCGATTTTAATGAAATTTAATAGCGTTCATTGCGGGAGAATTTCCTAAAATCTGATATATAATTTATGTAAGTCCATCCTCCAGGGGCTTCAGAAACTTGATTTCAACAGACAGACAGACAGACGGACGGACAGACAGACAGACAGACAGACAGACGGACATCGCTTAATCGATTCTCCTCCCGATTCTGAGTCGATCGGTATAATTTTTATGGGGTCTACGATCACTAATAAAAAAATTACAAACGGAATCACAAACTTATAATACCCTTTCACCTATTGGTGAAGGGTATAAAAACTTTTTTATTTGTGTTTTATCAAAGGTAGATTTTTTTTATACCCACAATCAAAAATAATGTCTGTATGTGTGTGTCTGTGCTTGTCTGTATGTCCATATGTCTGTTGAATGCACGATAGGGCAATAATGAAAAGAGTTAGGTCGCTGAAACTTGTCAAAAATGTTCTTAATTTCTTAAAAATTTTTGGTATTGCCCTAGGCTAATCGCATATTTGTTAATACAATAATTCAGTACAGGGAAGTCTTACATAAGCACTAGGCAGATAAATAAAATCCAACTTCAATAGATATGACAATTTAATTTTTAATAGAGGATGTTTATGCAACTATTGGTCAGTATAAGAATTTTTATAAGAATCGGTCCATATATGACCATAACTTTCATAAAATAATCACTTGAAAAATTTCCTATAAAAAGTAAATTTTTGAAAAATTTCCTATAAAAAGTAAATTTTTAAAAAATTTTCTATAAAAAGTAAATTTTTTAAAAATTTCCTATAAAAAGTAAATTTTTGAAAAATTTCCTATAAAAAGTAAATTTTTGAAAAATTTCCTATAAAAAGTAAATTTTTGAAAAATTTCCTATAAAAAGTAAATTTTTGAAAAATTTCCTATAAAAAGTAAATTTTTGAAAAATTTCCTATAAAAAGTAAATTTTTGAAAAATTTCCTATAAAAAATAAATTTTTCAAAAAATTCCTATAAAAAATAAATTTTTCAAAAAATTCCTATAAAAAGTAAATTTTTGAAAAATTTCTCATAAAAAGTAAATTTTTGAAAAATTTCCTATAAAAAGTAAATTTCTGAAAAATTTCCTATAAAAAGTAAATTTTTGAAAAATTTCCTATAAAAAGTAAATTTTTGAAAAATTTCCTATAAAAAGTAAATTTTTGAAAAATTTCCTATAAAAAGTAAATTTTTGAAAAATTTCCTATAAAAAATAAATTTTTCAAAAAATTCCTTTAAAAAGTAAATTTTTGAAAAATTTCCCATAAAAAGTAAATTTTTGAAAAATTTCCTATAAAAAGTAAATTTCTGAAAAATTTCCTATAAAAAGTAAATTTTTGAAAAATTTTCTATAAAAAGTATTTAAATTTTTGAAAAATTTTCTATAAAAAGTAAATTTTTTAAAAATTTCCTATAAAAAGTAAATTTTCTAAAAATTTCCTATAAAGAGTAAATTTTTGAAAAATTTTCTATAAAAAGTAAATTTTTAAAAAATTTCCTGTAAAAAGTAAATTTTCGAGAAATTTCCTATAGAAAGTAAATTTTTGAAAAATTTCCTATAAAATGTAAATTTTTGAAAAGTATCCTATAAAAAGTAAATTTGTGAAAAATTCCCTATAAAAAATAAATTTTTGAAAAATTTTCTATAATAAGTAAATTTTTAAAAAATTTCCTATAAAAAGTAAATTTTTGAAAAATTTCCTATAAAAAGTAAATTGTTAAAAAATTTCATATAAAAAGTAAATTTTTGAAAAATTTCCTATAAAAAGTAAATTTTTTAAAAATTTCCTATAAAAAATAAATTTTTTTAAAAAGTAAATTTTCTAAAAATTTCCTATAAAGAGTAAATTTTTGAAAAATTTTCTATAAAAAGTAAATTTTTAAAAAATTTCCTGTAAAAAGTAAATTTTCAAGAAATTTCCTATAGAAAGTAAATTTTTGAAAAATTTCCTATAAAATGTAAATTTTTGAAAAGTATCCTATAAAAAGTAAATTTGTGAAAAATTCCCTATAAAAAATAAATTTTTGAAAAATTTTCTATAATAAGTAAATTTTTAAAAAATTTCCTATAAAAAGTAAATTTTTGAAAAATTTCCTATAAAAAGTAATTTTTTGAAAAATTTTCTATAAAAAGTAAATTTTTAGAAAAATTCTTATAAAAAGTAAATTTTTAAAAAATTCCTATAAAAGTAAATTTTTGAAAAGTATCCTATAAAAAGTAAATTTTTCAAAAATTTCCTATAAAAAGTAAATTCTTGAAAAATTTTCTATAAAAAGTAAATTTTTGAAAAATTTCCTATAAAAAGTAAATTTTTGAAAAATTTCCTATAAAAAGTAAATTTTCGAGAAATTTCCTATAGAAAGTAAATTTTTGAAAAATTTCCTTTAAAAAGTAAATTTTTGAAAAATTTCCTATAAAAAGTAAATTTTCGAGAAATTTCCTATAGAAAGTAAATTTTTGAAAAACTTCCTATAAAAAGTAAATTTTTGAAAAGTATCCTATAAAAAGTAAATTTGTGAAAAATTTCCTATAAAAAATAAATTTTTGAAAAATTTCCTATAATAAGTAAATTTTTTAAAAATTTCCTATAAAAAGTAAATTTTTGAAAAATTTCCTATAAAAAGTAAATTGTAAAAAAATTTCCTATAAAAAGTAAATTTTTTAAAAATTTCCTACAAAAAGTAAATTTTTGAAAAATTTCCTATAAAAAGTAAATTTTTGAAAAATTTCCTATAAAAAGTAAATTTTTGAAAAGTATCCTATAAAAAGTAAATTTTTCAAAAATTTCCTATAAAAAGTAAATTCTTGAAAAATTTCCTATTAAAAGTAAATTCTTGAAAAATTTCCTATAAAAAGTAAATTTTTGAAAAATTTCCTATAAAAAGTAAATTTTTGAAAAATTTCCTACAAAAAGTAAATTTTTGAAAAATTTCCTATAAAAAATAAATTTTTGAAAAATTTCCTATAAAAAGTAAATTTTTGAAAAATTTCTTATAAAAAGTAAATTTTTGAAAAATTTCTTATAAAAAGTAAATTTTTGGAAAATTTCCTATAAAAAGTAAATTTTTGAAAAATTTCCTATAAAAAGTAAATTTTTGAAAAATTTCCTATAAAAAGTAAATTTTGGAAAAATTTCCTATAAAAAGAAAATTTTTACAAAATTTCCTATAAAAAGTAAATTTTTAAAAAATTTCCTATAAAAAGTAAATTTTTGAAAAATTTCCGATAAAAAGTAAATTTTTGAAAAATTTCCTATAAAAAGTAAATTGTTAAAAAATTTCCTATAAAAAGTAAATTTTTTGAAAAATTTCCTATAAAAAGTAAATTTTTGAAAAATTTTCTATAAAAAGTAAATTTTTGAAAAATTTCCTATAAAAAGTAAATTTTTGAAAAATTTCCTATAACAGTAAATTTTTGGAAAATTTCCTATAAAAAGTAAATTTTTGAAAAAAGTCGTATAAAACGCAAATTTTGGAAAAATTTCCTATAAAAAGAAAATTTTTAAAAAATTTCCTATAAAATATAAATTTTTTAAAAAACTTCCTAAAAAGTAAATTTTTGAAAAATTTAAAAAAATAAATTTTGAAAACCTTTCTATAAAATGTATTTTTTTTTTTAAATTTCCTTTTTTGCAAAAATTTCTTCAGATTTGCGAGCGTTTAAGTGATTGTCTCATTTAGTGCGTTTTGACAGATGAATTTGTATTGGAGCTATTGTCAAATATGGAGGGATTCCAACGAAATTCGGTGCTGTGCTTGTTGATTATATAGGCTCTGTTTATATAGGATCTGTTTCAGATTTTATGAAAAAATATTGATATTTGTGGACAAAATATCAATTCCAGGAAGTGAGACCTTTGGGATTACATGGTTTTCATGGGGTCCAGCAAGCCAGCCAGATGGACGGACCGACTTCTGACATGACAGTGTCTTCTTTTTTTGGGATATCTAAATGATATTATATATTTTGATTTTGATTGATTAACCACAAG